>JBAPLJ010000934.1:0-36145 GCA_037832345.1 Rhizophora mangle
AGAAGTCCAGTTTAAAGTAATCAAGAGACCTTCTCATTTTTCACATAATGAACAATTCTCTTATAGTAAGGAAAGCTAACCAAGAGCGATAACTTCCTATTTTTTGAACTTTAATGCATTCAAACTACTTGTGGTATGATAACATGCATCTCCCAATAAAATCAATGATTAGTTTGGACATTTAAGTTAATTCCATGATTCCATTGTATGAATGACTTCTCAAAATAGAAGGAGAACCCATACTAGCAAAAAAAGTAAAGATAAGTTCCTCTTTGACATAGTAAGACATTTTATCCATGTAAAGAAGGTTAATCAAGTTGAATGACTACTTTCATTTGAAGGAATTCAAAGAGTTTAGACAGCCTAAGATGCATTGACAAGCATGGCCCAATGAAATTAACATTTAATATAGATAGGGATACTAATTGCATTACCATTTTGTGTGAAGTATTTTTGAAATGATAAGAGAAGCCTTATTGCCATGGAATTTGGTGAAATATAGAAGTTTTTATTGTTAAGCTACCCAAAAGAATGATCCTTATGTTCAAAGTCTAAAAAATTAAAGTTACTCTCAAGATTGAAAGAAACTCAAATTAAAGAGAACACAAAATTCTTATGAAGATTTCAATAGACTTTATACTAATCAAAACATAATATGGGGGTGTCATCTCTCACAATTAAATCTTTAATTAGCGTATACATTTAATAATAATTTCATGATTTGATCAAAATTCAACTATTGCATTGGTCAAATTAATTCTTAGGGTATCCATAACCTAAAGGCTGTTGTTATAATGGCATGACCCTAAGTTGTCAAATCCCAAAGAAACCAATGTATTTTTTAGAGACTATATGATATGATATTATTTTAGTAATTCTTGAACCCTATGATGACCTATCCTTGATTTCTAAAGATATAGGAATGTATGTCTATTGGTAAGCCCTAGTCCTAGCGATATCTCACACTGAGATGAATCTGCCACTCCCTAAAATCTCTAGACAATTGCTATACTGACAAACTATGACTCACATAAAAAACCCCCATCGTGCAATTACATGCAATCTAACTAGCCTAAGCACCAGAGTTCACTAACCTAAGTAACAGAATCTACCCCTTAATCTCATCCTAAATGTGACTCAAGTATTACCTATTGGTAGCTCTCAAGATAATCCTTAACTTACCCAAAACCAATTAGTATTATCACCTAAGGCTAGAATTAGAAAACCAAAATCCATTCATTCAATGATAAAACATGATCTCTAGGTACATAGAGTTCAAAAACTCTAGAGTTAAACAAACAATTTTACGCAATCATGGAACAAATGAAAAAGAGAAATGCAAAATGATGAAGAATGAGCTGTTTCCATCTATGCTCCCCCCCCCTTTTCATCCTCGACCCTCCATTTTCTATGTTCGCTTACCACCTCTTTGTCTTCCTTGCACATAATGCTCCTTTGGCCGTTCATGCTTGCCTTAAATCTCTTCCCACCTTCTAGAATGGATTATTCCTTGACTTGGACATTAATCCCAAGTGATTTGGACATGATTCCAGGCCTTGAATTCGGATGGTGGAGTATCATGGCCCAAAACATACAAATCAGCCCAGTTTCCAGCTCCATGGAGGCTTGCTGAACTTCACCCATGCATAACTCCATTCAGATGGCCTTATCTTCTTCTGTTTCCTTCATGAGAGTTGTAGCTTTTTGAGTTAGCTTTCGAAGGACTCAAATTTGGCAGCTAAAATCCTTCCCGTTTATGAGATATGGCCGAAAAACTAAGCAGTGCGCAGCTGATCTGCTCTGTCCAGTGCCCCTCTCGTGATTAGAGTTCAATACTTTTCCTTGTCCAATTGGTTCAGAATTTGCACGTGGTTCCTTGGTAGAAGTCATAGCTAAGTCTCTTAGCTATCCATAGAAATAGCTTTTGTTAAAAAAAAACCTCCTACAACCTAAGAAATAGCCAAAGTACATAAACTGCACAAAAACTGAATTTTGCCAGATTTTTCTGATAATTAGGCATATGGACAACTAAGTGAGAAGCCAATCAAATTACATCATCTGGACTATCAAACATGCATAAAATATTAAGTATAAGGCAAAATATTATGCAAAACTTGGTTGGTATCACTCCCCTCACTTAAATGTTTGCATGTCCTCAGCCAAGCAAAAATAAAATCAACTCCAAAGGGTTCCTCAAACTTCCTATCCTATAAATGCTATGCCTATGCAAGATGCAACCCTTTCCTGAACATTTCCCACTTCAGATGACTTCCTAGGTCTAAGAATAACTCATCAAAAAGCAAACAACCAAACTTGAACAACACCACACATCATGGTTCTCATTCATCCACACCATGAAAATCACATACAAGTTACCATCATATGAGAAACTTCAGGTAAGTGATAGGTCCTCATGGATTCTCTCAATTCTCTCAAGGGTTGAGGGATCAGTTTGCACTCAAAACACACTCCATGGACAACCCACACAACCATATGTTTGCAATTATTCTAAATTTCCACCACTTAATACAAGTGTAATACAAAATTCAAGAGGACTTTCACATGTTGTAATAGGGCCATGAGTTGTAATGCATTGGGTAGGTAAAAATGAGGGATGAATGGGCTGCAATGTCATTCCAAGGTAGGGAAAATAAAGGAGAGGGATAAATGATCATTGAAGGAAGAGCTCTTAACCTAAAGGTGAAGGTTTCCCAAAATACAAACAATATCAAACAAAACACTCTTCCCACTGTTCTACCTTTCTTCTAATACTTGTTTAACACTTCCAATCATTTTGATTTTCTTTTTCCTTTCCTACCGAAAACATACCCAAATGATGATTCCTAGTTGGGTTCTCATGATTTTTGTTTTTTTGTGTTGTTGATGTTTTTTAATACATTTTAGGTACCCTACACAGTTGCAATCCCTCCCCCACACTTAAATCATGCTTGTCCTTAAGCATATGAAAGAGACTCCCCTACATTTTTGTTGTTGTCCTTAAGCTATCCAGAAATCACTTTTGTTAAAAGAAACCTCCTGCAACCTAAGAAATAGCCAAAGTACGTAAACTATGCAAAAATTGAATTTTGCTGAATTTTTCTAATAATTAGGCATATGGACAACTAAGTGAGAAGTCAATCAAATTACATCATCTATATTATCAAACATGCATAAAATATTGAGTATAAGGCAAAATATTATGCAAAACTTGGTTGTTATCAATGATTCCTTTATGTGAAAGTCTCCTTAGGCTGAAAGGAGAAGACTTATTACTAAAAAGTGATGTGATGACCTAATTTTTAAAGTAATGAACCATCCTCTCTATGTAAGAAAAGCTAATAAAGATAAACAATTCTTTTATTCAATGGACTTCAATGGATTTGGACTACTTAGAGAAGTCCTAATGTCAAGTAATCAAGAGTTAATCTTATGTTTCAAATAATGAATAATTCTCTTATAGCAAAGAAAGCCATTTAAAAGTAATAGGTTCTTGATTGGATGGACTTCAATTGTTTTGAGCTTCCAAGATAGCTTGGAAAACTAAAGTCTAGTCCTAATTGGAGTAGGATTCCTATTCAAGTGGCTGTGCGCCTAAATGTGCATAACTTAAGTTTTGAATGTCCAAATCAAGTGATTTAAAGGTCTGAATTCAAGTAAACATTTAGACCTACAATTATTATGAAGGGACCTGGTCTCAAATTGGTTGCCTAGTGGTTCAAAATAGTGGAGAAGTCACTATAGAATCTATCATGGGCTGGATTGAGTCAATCTCAATTTTTAGCTCATAACCTGGGCTTTGGACATTTATTTTGGGTAAGACTTGATGTGTTGCAAAGCTGGAGAGGAAGACTACAACATTTATGAATAAGTCATACCCTAATTGTTACTATATCTAGTCCAAAATTAGCTTTGAATGTAAATTGAGGAATTCTGGAAGATTAAGAAAACTTGAACACTTTAATGTTTATTGATGGCTGCTATGTACATTTTTTTAGGATATAAATAACCACTTTTAGAACTAATAAGGGAGAGATGGAGAGAATCAAATAATCACTCCAGAAGGAATTTATTTTTCTTAGCATGTGCAATTAAGATCTTCAATAGTTTTAGAAGATTTCAAAATTTTTCAAACTTTATAGTGTATATAATCCTAGTAACTTGTTCTCATTTCTTATAGTATTGTTTGACTTACTCTAAAATAAAAAAAAATTAAATGCTTGGTGATTCCCCATTTATTTTTTGTCTACTTGATTAATTACACTTAACATTTGCTTAATACAGTTATTTATTAAATGTAATCTTTTGTTAGAACCTATGCATTTTATTTTTTACTTCTTGTATAAAATATCTTTTATAGTAAATAATTCATATATTTTGTTAGATCTTGCACAAATAAATATTTATTTTACTATAGATCTTGTACAAAGACTAATTTCTATTTTTTGTTTGGTTTTACACATACAGCTATGTCCTATTTTATTACATCTTATACAACTACCAATTTCTCTTTTTTGTTAGATTTTGATCAAATTATGATTTGACCATTTATTTAGTGATGTAGAAATATCCAAGTGAAGCAATAATAATAATAGTAATAATATAAACAAATTATAAGCATTTACAAGTAGAAAAAAACATACAACATTAAATGCAGTAAGTACAAACATTGTAGAATGGTCAATCATGGGAAATAGGATGGGGACAAATTAACACATATCATTTCAGTTTTCTGAATTTTAACTTATGTGTCCTTATAGCCTAGCTAACATCATGCCATATAGACTAATAATACATCTACAAAATGGTTAAGGTAAATTGTTCTAAATTCCTTTAATGGAATGAAAGTTAAGTTACTCAAATTGCTTGATTTTTTTTTAATAATTAGCCAATTATTTATAAGTGTTTTTGTTCCATCCAATTTGCATTTATTTTTAGATTGTGCTTTACACTTCAATTGTAATCTTATTTAGAAATTGTAATTTAATTTTACATTTGAGTAAATCAATCATCAGCTAAAAAAATGTTAATATAAAATATTTTATTTCAAGGTAACTTAAATTTTTTGTCACTTAATTTATGACTTAATTTCAATGACTAAAAATGTAAGTTACCATTTTTATATAAATATTAAATATGTAATGTAAAGAATTGACTATAAATAAAGTAATATAATTAATGAAAGGATTTCTACACAATTCTTACAAAAATTTTTAAAAATTATATTGTAAGAAATAAGAACGTAATTGGTGATGACTATAAAGATTTTGTTAGAGTAATAATTGGAAGAAACACCCTAAAAACTTCAATTTGTATCACTACCATATAGCTATTGTCACAACCCAAATTTGGGGCCATGTCCAACATGCCATTTTAAGGAAGGAATTTACCAAGGACAATCAAAACCTATCAAAAACCTCAATAATTACTCTATGTTATGCCTAAAGGCAATAGATGCAAAATCATATCTTAACACATACAAATAGGACCTATCACCAAGCACAAAATAATGGCCCCCAGATTTTATAATGGAAGTAATAAATAATTTATACAACCTAAATTACAAATGGTTAACCCTTGCAATCCATCTAAGAATCTAAGGATGGTCACATCAATTGAATGAAAATGTCAAAATAATAATATAATAATACTAGCTGAATAAGTAAGATGATTTAATGAATAATTATAATATGTAAAATATGAGAAGAGAACTTAATCCCATAAATAACAAGATAATAATTGAGATGCTTAATTGTACAAACATCTAGTAATGAAAAATAAATATAATTATTAGCAACAGAATTTAGTACTAACCCCATATGTACATACATATGTAATATGAAAAACTTCAAACATGAAGAGAGAGAGAGAGGACACAAAAACAAATACTTCTATATACTCATATCTATATGTAATACATATAGATACCCTACATGATGACTAGCCAGCCATTCACACTTGAATCACCCCTATAACACCTAGGTACATAATAACCAGAGCTCATAAAGAATATAAATGCAATGTGCACATAGGTTACTACAATATCCAATAGCTGGGCATTTTTATCTCGATCCAAATATGTCTGTAAAATGTAATATATAATAAAATACAACATATATGAACAAATAAGTTTTTGTTATTTTATTTCTTAAGGTTCATTTCAATTATAAAAGATTTCTTTTCAATTAACATCAACCATCCCTATATTTGAAAAATAAACCACCAAGGAGTTTTTAATCTCATAATGTTATCACTGATCATAAACTAATAAAAATCCCCCATATTTGACTCAAAAATACCTAATAGTCAATCTCATCTCAAAGTTGACTAAAATATACATTAGATTTTCCAACACTATCAAAGGTCCTATAAATTAACCAATTAACTCATGATAAAATATAAATACCTATAGGTCAATTCTAACAGGCCACTCCTTTTATACATAGGGGTTTCTATTTATTTTAGAAACACTTACAAAGCCAATTACTCCTTAGTTAATCCAATTTCTAAAACTAATTTTCTCTTTATTAAATAGTAATCACACAATAGCATAAATATATGCACATTATATATAATATAATCACTCTTGATTATGAAGACCAAATCATGAATTATAATTTCAACATTGATTGCGTAGCCTTCAATGAACATGAATCAATGTATGATACAAAATCAACATCAGTAATAAAAAAAAAAAAAAAATTAAATAGACTACAATGAAATTGCAAATTATTCCTCTAAGTTTAACATAATAAATGGATAGCATCCCCAAACATGCCAAGGCCTGATTTGTTCATTGCTAGGGTCAAATGAGCAAAAAGGAGTCCAAAAAACACACTTCTTGATATAAAGACGAAACTACCACCATCAGCCAAGGCCTGATTTGTTCATTACTAGGGTCAAATGAGCAAAAAGAAGTCCAAAAAAGCACACTTCTTGATATAAACACGAATCTACCACCACCATCAGCTAGTAATTGACTACTGCCAAAATAATGGAGGAAAAACACCATTGATCTTGAAAAGCCCCAGTCTATCCATTTTCATTGGTTATAAGTTTCTCAATTACTACCCTACAAAGATAATCTATTTGAAATTCATTTCACTTACTAGTTATGTCTAAACATAACAACAATTTCTCTGTAAATGAAACCAAACACATCAAAAAACTTTCTATTAATATGCATCTTGTATAGTTTACTCAACTCAACCTTTCTCAAATTATCATATTTGCAAATGCTTATAATCTTACATCTAAGAAACACTTTGAGGAATCTCTAATTAACAACTCTTTGAGTACATTAATGCTACTTGCATGAATCATATTATCAACCAAGATCAACATAAATAGGGTTACTAATTTGTGGTTCCCTCTCAACAATTTTCTATAACAATACTCATAAATCCCATTAATGAACTCGTACCATAGGATCTATTAATGGTTCTCACTATTAGGTCTCCTTCCTTTAAAAGGAGTTAAGAGTATTTGAATTGCTTAATAGACTCCTAACATGATGGTTTAATCTTACTTTCCTACATTTTGTACATGTTATACATGAATTAATCAATATTTCCTTAATAGTCTACAGGCCAAACAATCTACTAGAAGGGTACAATTGATCTAGATACTCCTCATCCTTTACTTGACTATGTTCACTACTAAGCACGACTATCTAACTCATCTTGAGTCCTTATTAACAAGAAGCATAATCGTACTTATCGCATTTTCTTACAATAGCTTATGTGCTTCTAGTTTTCTTGATTCTCTTATTCAACTCATTGAGCTTTTAAGTCTCTTTTTCTCAAAGAATTGTGGCACAAGTCTTGTATTCCACTACTCTAGCCTCATAATTCATCTCAAAGAACATCCATTAACTTCATTTTCACCTACCATTGGTTCCTTAATACTAGCTCAGTCTTGGGCAACTATAGCATGTGTCACTATTAATAAAAGTTAATAATTTTGTTCAAGAACCCTTAAACTCACACATCACATATTTAGATCTCCATGCATTTACCATTATTTCCATAAACTATAGTTGTAATTCTACATCTGAGATTTCAAACTAATTTGATATCATGATTTTTATGAGATCACTGATTTGCATTTTTAATCATGATACTCAAGTTCAACTTTGGCTTAAATATTAGTAAACGAATCATAAGCTTCAATACTCAACCAATCTTCTTTGCCATGGCTTCTTTCACTTGATATCTCTTTCTAGTTTCCTTGCAACACTATCTACAATTAAAATTTTCCAAAGTCAATTATGGAACTTATCTCTAACTAGGGCTATACATTTTCTCTTACCTTATAATCTCACCAAAACATCTTACACAAGGATCTTGAATGCTTCTTCACTTAATTTTTGTAACTTCTTGTCCATAATATATCATTTATCATTTTTTAACTTTGATTCCTTCACTTATCTTTTATCTTTATTTATTATATGAAAAAACTAAAATAATATTTACTTTACTCATATATGTCTCACTTTGGCTCATTCTTTTCAACTCTTTAACTATCTCACAAGTCATTTAGTCTGTCAATTACGTTGGAGCTCCTTGTATACTTATCCATTCATGACAACTTCCAACAATGTACACTATTGTCTCCCAAATCCATGAGTCTTCATTACATAATTTCCTCCAAATATGCGACTCTTCCACTCCATTCAATTCAAATGCAATTCCCTGTTCCTAATATCCAAGGTAACTTTATAAGGCTTGATAACCTATAATAATTTTAATTCCTCCATCATTCCTTCTTGTATTCAACTATTCCTCCCCTTAACCTATTTTTTAACAAATAGTTCCTTTCTCTTTTATCTCTCCATATCCATTTCTTCCCCAAACATTCTACAATTTAAACATTACTGCTAATTTATTTTCTTACTAATTGCATGCATTAGCATTCACATACTTTTCATAACGTCTTATGACCCTCATAGTTCTATTCGAGCATGAAGACTTATGCTTCCAATATAAGACAAAATCATTTGACCTAACTCAAAAAACAATATTTATCTATATGTCCCATAAATTTTAACTTCCACTTATATTCCTATCCATCACTAATGTCCTTAATACCACTATTGTTTCACTATGCATCCATTTCTTTGACTATTTCATACTTTATCAATCATAATTTCTTCTCTCATGCATAAACAACCATGCTCTATGTTCCCACTTCACCTACACTTATGCCACCAACAAATTCAATACTAAGTCTTTCACAACATATGGTTAAGTCATATCTATAAAGCCTACATCATAATCATTTGATTACTAATATTTTGTTCATGTAAGCTCAAAAATTATTTTGTAAATATGCATGCAAAAATGAGAAATGCCATTAATGAAAAAAAATTTGCATGCCATATAAAATATCTACTTCATGGCCTTAAGCTTGAACATGTAGATTGCTTACCATGCACCCCAACACTATTGTAAATAAACTTTATTGTCTTATACTTGGGCCTTATGTCACCAACTCATTAGCTCTAACTAACACTTGTCAAATTGTTGTCATTCAATAAAAACCTTGAGTCTTTTCTAACCTTCATCAATCAAATGTTTCAAATTCACTATGGTGTTATATGAGACTTGATAAACATATCCTCACAACTTGGATTACATTTTATCTTAACACCAGCATTTTTTGTATCAAAGATACCTACAACTCACTCATCGCCTATTCTCATGCACTCTTACTACAATATAAAATGTCAAATAATCTCTACTACAATTAGTCTTCAATCCAACACATCTTCCTTGTGTTTTCTTTCAATCCATCATTGTTGCATAAATGTCCTTGAGTTACTTTTATCTTGTTAACATCACATGCAAAAATATAATATTCATTACATTTTTTCCTTCTTCCCTCCTTCTTTTTCCTTTCTTCCATAGTAATTGCCTTAAAGAAATAGACATTATAGAGGTCTTCCTGAGTTCCATTCTAATTTTTTTTTAAATTATAAAACTATTTTCAGTATACTATTTATGTGCCATGTCTACTTAAGTCTCTTTACTATCATCATCCTCCAATTGATAAACCTTTTTGATCACTTGTCCCATGAATCTCTTCATCACATCTTAATTATAATTCACAACCACATGTTACTTATAAACTTTGCCCAAAGATATATTACTTAATCACCTAAAATATTACAATAATTTTTTTGTACCACAATATACATCTTTCCTCCTAACATTGATTATTTTTGACTTACCAATGTCACTTGTCTCCTATTATAGGAAAGCAATCATTGTCATACTATACTTCAAGTCCTTTAATTATGTTGCTTCTACTTTCACTTCATTCCCTACCTTACTCAAAATTCTTTCACTAGCAAACCTTAAATAATTTTTGTTAATGCAACTATCTAAACAACCATTATTTTTTTTTTCCAAGCTTCCATACATAAGCTAATCCACCTATCTCATTAATTAGCATCTAAGCTTTTGAATCCTCATAGCATTAACTTAAATGCATTTTAGACAAACTTCTAGCGAATTTTCTCCAATCCCTTCATTTTTAAGCAAAACTTAAGTATTATCTCATGAATATGAAATTAGTTTTTACTTCCTTTACTCTTTGAATTCAACCTCACTAAATCCACTTGCATGTTTTCTAACATGTAATTTTTCTCAAACAATCATAGGAGAATGATAATCATCACATTGTTTTCATTTTTTAATTTGTGTTCACCTAGTTCCTTGTCTCATTCTTACTTCAACTCTTGTTCATAATGTCAATTTGAACTCTAGCATCATAGTCAGTTAACCACCAATTCTACAGAACACCATACTAATAACTTCTTAGATTCATACTATTGATATCCCAAGCACTAGGTAGGGGACTTGCCAAGGACAATGTAAGCATACATGAAAACTAAACATTTACCCCATGATATGCCCCTAAGGAAGTACACACAAAATAATAACTCAACACATGCAAGTGGGGCCTACTACTAAACACATAATTTGGTCATCAGATACTATAATGTAAGTTATAAATAATGTACATGAATTGAATTAAAAATGTTTAACTTCAGTCGAGCACTAAAGTAGATAATTAGATGCATATGCATTGTCATACCCCAAAGTCCATCTAAGTATCCAAGGATGTCAGGATAGTCACATCAATTTGAAGCTATCTAAAAATGTTTAAAAAAAAAAAAGGAAAGAGAATGAGTATGATGACTTTGGGAGCAATTATAATATGCATAATGTAAATGAAAGGCTTAATTAGATAAATAGCAAGATAACAAATGAGACATTTTCCTATACAAAAATATAGCTATCGAAAATAAATATAGTCATTGGAAACACAATTATGTACCACCCCTATATGTACATACATATGTAATATCAAAAACTTAGGACACAAAGAGAGACAAGTAAAGAGAACAAACACTTTTATCTAACCATATCCATATATATAACAATATATATATATATATATATATATCTTCATGGCTAGCCAACTATTAAAACTTAAATCTCCTTGATCACACTTAAGCACATAATAACCAAAGTGCATAATGAATATATGCACATCAACTACCGCCAAATTCAATAGCTGATCATCCAATGGTTACGTTTTGATCTAGATGTCTACAAAGTTAATATATAACAAAATAGAACACATCGACAGAATTGAGTTTTTGTTATCCAAATAGTTCATTTTAATTATAAAATATTTTCCTTTAACCGTCATTAAACATCCCTATGTTTAAAAAATATGTCACTAAGAGGTTCTAATCTCATACTGTCAACACTAATCATAAACTAATAAATATTTATCACATATTTGGCTCAAAAAGAACCAAGAGTCAAACTCATCACATTATAAACTTTTGGAATGTCTTTATAGAGTTTGTGAGAAAGGGCAATAAACTTTTTTTAATTGTTTTTTTTTTTTACATTTTCTCTTTGCTTTTTTAGGGCTTGTTAGTTGGCCTTTAATTATGTTGCTTTTTTTTAATTGTTATGTTGCAATTCTTATCCATTTTATTAAATGTAATCATCTTATGTTACTTGTTAAAGAGGGGTCAAATCTAAAGTTGCTAATTGCTTCATTGTTACAATTATATGACATTAATTTGACACAAAAATTTATCTAATGTTGTAGATCTTAGATTCTTTGGATCTAGACTTCAATGTCCAAGATTAGTTTTTAATAAAAATACTATATGCGCAATAATTGCTCTTTTGATTTGAAAACAAGTTTGGAAAGTAATTATGCTAGAATTTAAATGATATTAAGATAACGATTAAAGGAAGGAACAACTTAATTTTTTTAGTATTCATGTCACAAGGAAAATTAGATTTGATGATATAAGGAAGAGAAATTTGATTAAAATTCAAAGTGCAACTACTCTTCCTTTTTCATTTATATCAAGCTTTATTAATGGTTACTAACACCTATCTAAATATTCCATAGTTACTTAAACAAAATAAACTTCCTTTGCCTTATAGGAAATAGTGTGAACATATTATTAAAAGGTAGAAAACATTGCCCCCACATGTATATCTTATGTACCTCATTTGAAGAAGGGCTAGTTGGAAATCATTATTTTGCACTATTGCAACTTGTAAGTTGAGTTAACTCTATTTTCACTAGATTTGTAATCTAATATACAATCTATTAGTTCCATTTTGTTAGTTGTAAAATATGTGTATTATCAATGAGATGATATCTTTGAGTAATGTAGCAGACAATAGAAAACAAATTCTACCTATCTTATTTGCAAGCCCAATTAGAGCTAACAAACCCAATGGACTATACCCATCTCTCACACATTTGAGGATATGAATATATAATTTGTTGGTGCATTTTCAAATAAATAAGGCACTAATGGGTCTTTACTTGGTAGTTATACTTGATCACCTTTTATAGAAAGGCACATTAAAAGGCTTTTGTCTATTATATCCAAGACACGTATTATGTGGCCAAGTAACCCTTAGAATTCTATTATATGTATTATATATAATCACATGATGTAGAGTAAAATGTATTTCTTAGGTTATTTAGTTGAATCTTTCATCTATGGTTTCCCTATAAAAGAAGCAATAGACAATTTTGAGACTAATTTTGAAGAATCACAAATTTCCAAAGGGTTTGAGATCAATAATACTTTATTTAATCTTATGACAGGATTCACATAACCTTTATTAAATAATAATGTAGGTGAATTTATCCTAGTTAAAAATGACATGTCATACATGACTTGTTACTATTTTTCACTTTCTTAGTAAACCAATTTATTTGGTACTAACAATCTTAGGGTAAAATTATTCATAGCTAGAACATGGAAAAAATTAGCTTCTGACTTGGTGAAATTTGAAACATATTTGTTAAGTCTAAATTAATTAAGGTATGACCTCTTTTGTTTTATTTTTTTAACAAATGGTACACTCTTTTTGTATAATTATTTGAAAAGCATCAAGTTTATGAGTCATGATATGAAGACATACCCAATTTATCTAGTACAAACAAACATGCTAAAAAAGAGGGGAAAAAACCAAAAGGTTGCCCCTATTGTGTGTTGAACCTAGGTAGATTCCATGTCCTTGACATAGTGTAATTGCAAGGCCTATTGGTAAATACAAATAATTAGATTTTTAATAAATGAATTATGTAGTAACCCCCCAATAAAAAAAAGGCTTTGAACCCATGATTCTTTCTTTGTAAAAGATGTGTGGTTTCCACTAGGCTAATGGATGCCTATCATGCAAAAGTGTTAACTCCAATAAGTTTCTAGCTCATGCCCTTTCTAATATAGGAAGAATTATTAACCACCTAACCATGTGTATTTTCTTTGTGATTATAATATTCACAATAATATATACTAAATGATCTCATTATACACATTGATTAATTAATAGACCAAAAGTAAGCTAAAGTTGACAAAAGACTTGATGAACAACACATTAACACAATGCCAAATCTTGAGTTTAATTAGTCAAAATACATCATTAATTTGATTAAAGTACTATACTTTGTTATTTCCATCATAGTGTTTTATAATGATCAATAACCTCAAATGTAATAAGAAGCATAAGTTTTTAAAAAATATTACTAAAACCTAACAAAGTGTTTTATGGAGTCGACACTTGGCTTTATAATATCATGAAAAGGATATGGACATAATTTCTTATGCTTTGTTACTTAAACTAATGAGAAGTTAGTTGTTTGTAAATTCATTTGTATAAATTATTTCTACAACTTATTGATAAGAATATATAGTTTCCCATAGTCTTTAATGTGTATGTGTTAAATAGGGGTATATGCAAATTGATTTAGGTTGGTTCTATAGATATATTCAAACCAAACCATTAGTAGTAGTTTTAAAATTTTAAAACTATAATTAAACTTCATAAAATTGAAACCAATCAAATTGTCATTAGTAGTTATGGATTGGTTTAGTCAAATTGGTAGTCTGAATAATATTTATGGGAACAAATAAACTTTCAATTATTTAGATAGCTAAGAAACAAATTACATAAACAACATGAATAACATTCTATTTAAGTAAACCATTACATTAAAATAAAAGTGTAAATGGATTGAAGTATTAGATTTATAGGAGATAGTTATGCTTTTTTGTGTGGTTCACATCTCCATTAAATATAATTTGGGTTTTTTTAGTATTAGGTGGTCAATACAATTTCAGTAGTTTTCAGATTTTCAAAACTACAACCAAACCATTAAATATGATTGTAAAAAAAAATTTACATAAATAACTTGAATAACATCCTATTTTAAGTAATACATTGAAGAAAATTAACTACATTAAAATACAAGTGTAAATGGATTAAGTTCTAAATTTAGATGAGATAGTAGATCTTTTTTGAGTAGTTCACATCTCAATTAAATATAATTCAGGTTTTATTAGTATTAGGTGGTTAGATCAATTTTACTAGTTTTGAAACCATTAAATATAATTTACTTAAATTACAAATTATAACCAATTCATTTTTTTTAGTGGTGTCAATGATTTTGGTCTAATTTTTCTCAAGTTGGTCAAATTAGATAGGTTGGCAGTTTTCATATACACCCTTAATGTTATGTATGCTCACATAATATAAAGTAAAATGTTTTTCCCCTAGATATTTAGAGGGATCTTATGTTTATAGTTTTAATGCAAAAAAATTAATGGATATTTTTTGAAAAAAATCTTGAAAAAACACAAAATTTCGAAGAGATTGATTTTAGTTGTGTAAATTGTAAGTACATGTGGTTTATTTCATCCTGTGAAGTCTAATTTTACTTTAAGGCTAGTGGCATTTGGTACATAACTTGAAGTGATTCTTCATTTTCCAAATATCCCAATTTTTTTGAGTGAAAAGATATTTAATGTATAATCCTTAAGATCATTGTAATTATTTTTTAGATCTTCTATTATAGCTATTAGTTCATGTGATTTTACTTGGATATTAGCTTACGAAGAATGTTTGCCAATTTGCATGCAAATGTATCTATTGCAGTAAAATAAATTGTTAAGTAAGATCTATATTAGCCAAAAAGAAAAGGGAAATTACACAACACTTAGCTATAAGTCTTTATTATACTTAGCTAAAAAGAGAAGGTCTTTATAATTTATATGCAACCATGATAAAGGCATTTAACCAATAGTTTCAAACACTCAAATATATGTAAAGGCATTTCTTCTTTTTATTTAAAAATAACCAACAATCATAGTTTGAAAAATAAAGCTCAACCTTTAATTGCAATAAAATTTCAATAATTCCTAATGTTTTTTATGCATATAATAATATTACGTGTCATCTATATACTATATCCAATAAATATCATGATGGTGATCAATGTGCATGTGATCACTAATAGTTAAAATAAAAAAAATATTAGTTAAGTATGATTAATTCTAGTTTATTTTTTTGTTTAATTATATGAAGGAAAACAAATGAAATTTAGATTAGGGTTAATATATAAATTTATTCACAACTTTGCACCTTTTAATAAATCTAGCCTAGCCTTTCAATAGTAATAAATTTTATTGTCTTGAATTTTTTTTTCTTTTCACAATTCTAGCCAATCACTAACTTAAGTTAATCAAAATGTTAATGTTGGTAATATGGTGTACTGATAAGAAAGGAAGTTGAGGTGTAAAGACAAAATGATAACAAAACACTACATAAGCTCACTTAGGCCAAAACCAAACCAAAATCTAAATATTAATTATCCATTAACCCAATTATATTATATATAACTATTTTAGAGTTAGTTGTGTATGGATGTAGCATAACACTATAGCTTTATTATGATTTAAGATAATAAGAATATAAAAATTTTCCCAAAATTTACATATTGTGAAAGAATTTAACTTAAAAGTTATTAAAGAAAAAACATCATAAAATTAACAGTTGTGCTTTCGAGTCATTGTGAAATAAATAATTACCTTTTTGGTTGGTCAAAAGTTAGCACAGTTGGAGAATTTAGAAGTGTGCTTTCATTTTGCCTCAAAAATCAAGGGAGAACAAGTTAGACATTCAAAAATGAAAAATTATGTTCACTTGAAGATCTAATAGAAAAAAAGAAGAAGAAGAAGAAGAATATGGAGGAAAGAAAAAAAGTTTTAACCCTAATTAAATTATGGATGGATAGTAGTATTGTTTACACATTTTGGTAGAAGACTATTTATCCTACATAAATAACTTAGGAATTAAAAATCAAATTGCATCTTAAAGATGTGTTTCGTTCAATGCATTATGTTCCTTCACAAATAGTAACTTTGCTTCCAACAACTATTCTTTTCTAGTAGAATATATGATCCTCTTGTTTAGGTATTCTTTGTTATCTACTCACCTAAACATAAAAAATTACAAGCAACTCTACTTAAAATTGGTTGAAAAACTAATTTTTTCTAAAATATCAAGTGAGATACTAAGCTAAGTAAGAAGAAAGGAATAAACAAAGGAACTTGTTTAATTCTCACAATTTCCCAAAACCATGTCATTTTTCTATAAGACGAGAGCAAATTTTGTACATAACATTATTGCACTAATAACTACCACTTCCTTGTTAAATTTATTTACTTAGAGCCTTCCATAATTTCTCCACTATCTTTGTCCATCTTACAAGAGTCAAAAGTATTAATATTATGAAAGAAAAGGGATTAAAAAACAAAATTGGTCTTAAGCATTTATAGATTTTTACAATTAGGTACTCAATCTTTTTATATTTTTATTGGAATTCTATACCTTTTAATTTCATTTCAAAATGGTCCCTTTTGAATGGCTTCACCAAACAATAATTATTAATAACTTGACTATTTTCCATCAAAAAATGACTAATTTGAAACAAATTTAAAAGGTATAAAACTTAGAATGAAAATGTTGAAAGGTTGAGATCTAATTGTAAAAATCCATAAAGGTTTAGAACTAATCTTTTTTTGTATATCTTTGAAAGAAATAACTTTAAAGTTATAAATGCTAGCAAACTAAAGTAACCTAAAAAAGGCATGGTAAGGTAAATAGTTACCTTATAATCTATTTCAAAGTTAGAACTACTAAAATGCTTAGGGTGAGCTTTTGTTTGGCCTTGAACATTGTGCAAAGAGTATAACAAGTTAAGTAATCAAAATTGCAAAAATTAAATGAGGAGGTGCATGTGGACTTGTTGGCTTATTGCCATTAAATTGCTATTCACTTGTCATATCTATGCACTAGAAGACTTGTATGTAGTCTCTATCACTTTTATATATTATGCAAGACACATAGGTACTCATAAGATGAGACAAATAACATTGTGCTTGAAATTTGAATTTCAACTAAAATCATCTGGCAACATCATAATCCTAGGATTCATTGACAAAAAATAATTTGAAAGTAATGGTTCTATCTTTGTAGTTTTTAGGCATCCAAACAAATGATAAACATGAACATAGGAGCCTAAAGAAAAAAAGGCTTCACCATTATTAGTATTAGTGCCTTTAATTCTAATTGCAATCTATTTTCAATAAAGTAATAAAAAAATGAAAAAAGAGAGTTCTTAAACCCTAAATAAAAGGAAAGTAATCAAATTAGACTAAAAAAATAATCAATTAGCTTCCAAGATATTGATTGATCAAATTCCCTTTAATAATCAATCATACTTGAAAATTAAGAATCATATATAACACCCACTTGAAAGAACCAATTCAAGTTTTTGTTGACATGTTGCTCAAATAGGTTTCAATAATGATGAAACAAGCAGGACAACCTTGTTCTCCATGTTTAAGACATATGTTAAACCTTTCCACTTGGTTCAATAAGTGGGGAAATAGACACTTTTAGTATCGTAAAAAAGAAATACAATTTGAAAAGAGGGGGAAAACAAAGGAACATATTTTAACTCACTCATGTCACCAATCATCTTATTTTTTTTTACAACAAATCAAAAAAGTTTTACATAAACTTCAATCAAACCACTATCCCTTTATCAAAAACAAAAACGTATAATTACCAAGTTCTCTACATGGTTTAGCTATTTAATAAAATTTTGTTGTTCCAAAAAAAAAATGAAAAAGTATATTTGCTACAGTAGTTAAGAACCAGCTTGAGATTTATGCCACTTAATTAATGTAGTGTAGAAAGGAAAAGAGAAAAAAGGAAATGGCCTATGCCCTTTTTTTGTTTGACCAAAATGAAATTACTTTTCCCTTCATTGCTCATTGCCCTAATTTTTTCAATGTTCTTTCTTGTTTTTGATTTGATTTCCATTTAAGCAAAATTTGACAAATATACTTTGTCCCTAGTACCATAATTGAGCTACAAATAAATGATCTAACTTTTGAAAGAGATTAAGAGCAATTGAGTGACAATGTAGATGGTGATGAAACACTGTGGGAGTGGATAAATGCAAATAATTATACAAAATAGGTTAATAAGTTTTGTGCTTTTGATTAAATTATTTACCATTTGAATTGTCACGCTAAACATTTTATCTATCTTTTATTCAATTTCCTTGTTTCCATTTTTGCTGTAGATTTGACTCTATGATGTTGCTTGTCCAAACCATGCAATAGTCCCTTATGCTTTTCATTATTTTATTTATAATTTCTCCATATAACATATCCTTTTAGCTTACTATAATAGTGAAGAGGACTAGGAATAAAGCATGGGGCATGATAAGGGTATTGAAGACATTATAAGGAATGTGAAAGCAACATTTTGATAGTGGGAATTTGAAATCCACTAAGTGTGACTTCATGTGGAATTCCCAACTATTCTACTAAGCCACCATTAAAATCTATATTTTAGAGAGAAAAAAATAAAACTAGATATTTACCAATCTCAAGCCTTGCTGGTGTGTAATTTATTCATCCTTTTTACCTTTTTTAGTTTTTTACTTTATTTTAAATGTTTCTAAATTTAGATCAAAAGCTTTGTTTATCTTTTGTAGGATGATTCATGCCCTCAAGGCTGAGGGCTTTGCAATTTGCCTACACAATCATTTAAAATTTCTAATTGGGCATTGACATTATATGAGATGTGCTAAATATTAGTTGTTGCTTATACCATTTTGTTTAATAACATTTGCAACAATGTTTGTACATTTATGATGTGCACATTTTGAGTGGAACTGTTGCTCATTATGTTAGAAACTATATTATACTAAAAAATTGCTATGCATCCTATTAAAAAATTCTGCATATTTCACTAAAAAAAATGTTGCCTATTATACTAAAAAACTGTTGCATATTTTAGAGAAAAAGTTAGTGTATATTCCACCAAAAAACTATTGGGTATGCTATAAAAAAACCATTGAATATTCTAAAGAAACCATTATGTATTCTACAAAGAAACTGCTGCGTATTCCACTGAAAAAACCACTACATATTCTACTAAGAAACCATTGCCCATTTCTCCAATGATTGCTGCCTATTTCTCTAATGACCACTACCTATTCCTCCAAACACTATTGTTAAATGTGGAAAAATCACTGTGTATGCATTTCATAATTGCTGTATAAAGATTGTAAAAACTATTACAATGATCATTTAAAGCTACTGCCTAAAACACCTTTAGGAAATAGTTTCATATGTATTGTTATAGGTAGAGAAAACTACTACATTAGATCTATTGTAGCACTCACAAATTTAGCAAACTAAAGACCACTACATTAGACTTTGTGCAATGATTTTCAGCTCAAAGGCAGTGGTTTTGAACCACTGCTGTACCATTTTTTTTGGTAGTGGTCTCATTCCCAAGTAGACTCTAGATGGATAGCACATCATTGCATATGGCTAGAAAAGTCTTATTCCCAAGTAGACTCTAAATGGACATCACATCATAACAGATGGCTATTTTTTCCTACAGAAAAAAACTCAAGTGTTAGTCATCAAATTGTGTCTCGAAGAATTGTTTAGCTTGATGCATTATACAAACAAAATAAATACTAATTCTTAGATGGAGGTATGGGGTAGCAATCTAGGTTAAGTCAAAGTTCAAACTTCAATGGTTATATTGAAATCCAATGAGAAACATTAAAATTGAAGATAGAAATTTGAAATATTGTTAATCACATCTTCGCTTTTCACAGCTCCTTAAAAAACTATTTTTAAGGTACAATGTGCACTTAAACCTTGTGTATGATCCTAGAATTGCTCATATTTGCCTTTGTTTGACTTGGGTTCCTGATTGCATAAGCCCTTTTAGGCAACTTTAGCTTTTTACCAATTCATAGGTCTCATCCTCTAGTGAGAAATCTTGAAATTTACTTTGGAACTTAATTGATGAGCTTGATATCACATGCATCTTACAAGGAACACATCTAAATTGAATATATTCCATTTTACATTTGACATATTGATTGTCACTATTAATCATCCAAGGACAAATGATGTTAAAAAAATAAAAAATTAGAAATCCTATTAATTGTTCATTTAAATGACAATAATTGGTGACTAAAAATTTTAAATAGGTAAAAGCTATGCAAGTTGCAAAAGGACATGCAATTATTATAAACATGGGGTCTACTTGTTGTCTATATCAAATGATTTTTGACCCTATCTATACTGATAATAATGTAGAAACCAAAAAAGAGTATCAATATTTGACCATGCCTCTTTAAATTGTTAGAAGAATATATGTTCCATTTTTCAAGTGGTTTTGTAATGTTAATTAAGATGCTTGCTTAATACAAATGTCTATGTTTCATGTAAACATGCTTTGCCCTAATGTGAGACTATAATTTAAGATATCTCTATAATTCCCAATTGCTTTTCCTCACCATTTTCATTATATTCTTTGTTTTTGGTGGAGGTTCTGTCTTTAGGCGTTTGGTGGGTGTTCTTCCCATCATTATAAAGGTCATATTATGTTGGATCCTTTTTCTTTAAATTATTGAGGAAGGGTTAAATTAAAAATTTTGTTAGTTAATTTTAATACTTTTCTTGCAATACAACAATATATGGTGCCATGAAAAGCTTAATGCTTTTTAAGGTTGTTGGTTGTGAATTTGCAAAACAGAGTTTTGTATTCACATGCATTTTCTTGGTGTATCCTTTGTTTAACACTCTTTCCCCACTGATTTAGAGTTAGAATCTTTAATTTCATCTATAACATTACAAGCATGCTACGATCATATTCATTAGTTTATGAATTTGCCTATTTGATTACCTTGAATTTTGGTTACAGTTTGTTGACAACAAGATAGGATCAATTATAGATGTTAGATTTGTTGGTTTGATGACAGGCTTTTTTCCCATACAAATGGTCATCCAAGTTGCTCTTTCTACCACACCCTTCTACAACAATACTAACAAATAAGTCTCCTTTGATTAGTATTCCCATTCAATTGACGTTATGTATTGATATCATTTGACCATTGTGATCTCTTTTTTCTTCTTCTTTAGGTGCTTCTAAGATTTTTAGTAATGAGTGTAAAAGCTAGTTTTTGCCTATGGATAACATATTGTAAAGGCTTAGCATATTGACCCACTCCAGTAAAAGAAGAAAAATTGTTAGTCCATTCTTGAAATTCTTGGACAAAGGTGTCATTTAGAGCCTCAGTGAATCTCCAAATTAGATTCAACTACAGCATGACTCAAAATAATAATGCCACTAGCTGAACCCCCAATCATAATGCCATCAGTTCCAAAACCTTTGTAACAAAATGAACATGGATAGTTTTAATTTAAACGTAGACGATATTCCCTAAGTGATCCCTTATCGGTACCACCTTGCTACCATGATGAATAAATGGAACCACATTTGTATTAACCCTGTAAAAACCCACTGGATGGGAAACCCAATTTCGGGTCTTGCAGTTGGAATGGAATTTGTTGAAAAATCCAATTGCTGTTGTAGATACATTGAGTATAGTTGGAATGCTAGATCAATAACATGTTAGGGAAAAAGGAATTTACATTGATAAATTTGCATATTCTTAGCCTCCCAAATCACCTAAGCAACTATAAGGACCAAGTCTAGATGTTGATTTTCTAACACATCAGCACAGTAACGTAACCATGAACCAAAAGTGGCCTGACTGCTATCATGAACATAAAGGTCTAAAGAGCAAAGAAAACGAAATTTCCACCACAAAGGAACAATTGATTAAAGCATGAGCGCTAGTTTTATTCTTTTTCCCACATATATCACAGTTCATCTATGAGCATCTTAAGTTGAAGCAAAGCACTTTTAGTTGGGAGGTACCCATTAATAGCCTTCCAAATAAAATGTTTTACTTTGTTTGGAACACCTAAATGCCAAAAGCGTTTAAATCAACCATGCACCTCTTGATCCCATGAACTAAAGGATTTGGCCCTATCTTCACAATCATTCAAGAGAGCCAAGATACATGTTGTCTTAACTATAAACCTAAAATTACGACTAAAATGCCACATAAAGTAATCATTAGGGGCCAGGAAAGCTTAAAGGGATAGAGAGGACTTATTCAGCCTCACACTCCATAAAAGAAGACTCCATCAAGACCCTATCCAAGCCATTGTATTAGTATCAATTAGATTTATTGTAAAGATAAAAGTTGTAGACCTAGGCAGAGATAACATCTAAAAATTGTTCTAATATAGGAGCCAAGGATCCTCCTAAATGCACATTTATAGCCCATTGTCTATTTTCCAATGCAAATCCTTTTGGAGGGGTAGACGAGCTTAAAATATACTACTACACCATGTGTAGCTTAGGTGAAGATCCACATAAGCATCTAAAGGAATTCTATATAGTCTATTCAAGCATGAAATCTACTAGGATATCTGAAGAACAAATGAAGTAAGGGCTTTCCCATTCTACTTGACAGATCTAGCAAATGATTGGCTCTACTACTTACGTTTGGGATCCATCATTACATGGAATGAGATGAAGAGGCTATTCTTAGAAAGTGCTCTTTGGCTTCTAGTGCAGCTGCCATTTGAAAGGAGATATATGGCATTTGGCAATACAATAGAGAGTACCTATATGAAAATTGGGAACATTTCAAGAAACTTTTGTGCAAGTTGCCCCCATCATCAAATTAATGATCAACTCTTTACCCAATACTTTTATGAAGGACTTCTTCCCATAGATAGAAGTATCATCGGTGGATAAAACCCTAAACACTGTAAGCAATTTGATAGTAACATGGTTATGAATTCCCAGCAATTTAGCACTAGGCATGATCCACCATCTAAGAAAATCAATGAGGTAAGTACATCTTCCCTTTGACAACAATATGTAAGAAATAGTTGTAAGAAATATGCAACAAGTATAGGCATTTGGAATTTGCTTGAATCAAGGACATCTAACTGATATGTGTTCAACACTTAAAGATAATCCAATTGAACAGACCAATTCAATGGGAGGATTCTAAGGGTAACCATGAAGTAAATATGATCCTTTCTCCAATACCACTCTTTCAAGCTAGATAAATATATACCCCAAAACTTAGGTGTTTCTCTTGATGAAATTGTTAAGACTATTGCTAATAACACTAAATAGTATCAATAGGAAATAAGAGAAACCATTCCAAACTTGGAGAATCAAATGAGTCAACTTGCTATGACCATGAGTAGATTAGAGGCACAAGAATCAGCAGGCTACCCTCTTAAATCATAGTAAATCCAAAAGAGAATGCAAGTGTTATAGTCTTAATGAAAGAAAAAAAAATTGGAAACACCAATAAAGACACCTTGCAAGACAAAAAAAGAGGCCATGGAAGAAAAAGCCATGCCCATCAAAAATAAAATTATCAAAGCCCAAGCTTTGCCACCAAAGGTAAACCCTTAACTTCCTATTTCTTCCAATGTTACATTACCTCCTTTTCCAAGGACATTTGCAAAATCTAAAAAAAGAGTAAAAAAAAGGAGAATTTTGAGATGTTTCAAAAGGTGGAAGTAAACAACATACCCCAACTTGATGCAATCAAACAAGTGGCTCAATATTCAAAGTTTCTTAAGGAATTATACACCTTCAAGAGAAAACTCAAGGGTGATAAAAATGTCAGTATAGGGAGAATGTCTCAATTGTTATTCAAAGAAAACTTTCCCCTTAAGTGCAAAGACCTTGATACATTCACTATTTCTTACATAATAAAAAAAAATATATATTTGAAAGAGCCATGCTAGATTTACAAACATCAATTATTGTTATGCTAGACTTTATTTATACTTCTTCATATCTTGGCCCTTTAAAAGAAATTGATGTGATCATGCAATTTGCTAATTGATCTAATGCCTATCCTAAGGTTGTTGTTAAAGATGTTCATGTACAAGTTTAATGAGTTAGTTTCCCTAATAGATTTCTATATTCTAGGCATAAAGAATGAAAGCTCCCTCAAAGATAGATGTTCATGATAGTACACTCACCATGGAGTTTAATGATGAAATTGTTCAATTCAACATCTTTGGTTACTAGGATGCATACTAGAAAATTGTACTTTATGATCTAATGCTTGTTTAGAATTCAAGTTTGTGATTGATTGAAAATTTTAAAGCTAAGTAGCAAATAGAAATTGATAATTATAATCAAGTTTTTGTCTAATTTCTATGAAGAACATGGTTTAAAATTAAACAAATTAGCATGTGAATTTGTTGTCTATATTTCAACTATCTTTTATATCTTAATGCTATTAATAAATTATATATAAAGAGGTTGTCATAGGTAATTTAATTGATAAGAGATTAATTGAAGAGCTTCGCTTAGTTAACAATGAACTAAGGAAAATTGAGAATAATAGAGCTTGTAATTATTCTAAGTTGAATATTTGATTAAATAATTGATGATCTTTAGTGTCAATAATCAATGTGTATATCAAGTAGTGTAAATATCCTTATTACCGTAGGTTTGTTCATCTATTGGTTTTATTTGCAATAATTTTTTGTTTTAATTTTTATTATTTAGTTAAATCCAAATTTCTCTTCCTTTGCTCACTTATTTGTGTGAACTTAATACAACTAAGATCATTAGTTAACTGATTAATCAAAACTCAATTTATGTGGACTCAACCTCTACTTATCTTAATTATAAACTTGTTAATTGAGTGATATAGAGCAATTTTGATATGTTCAACACACATCACCTTTCATATGGTCTCCTTAAAGTGTATAGATAATAACTAAATGTTGTTTGTGAGAAAGAAGCAGCAAGTGCTTTTTACTCTTAGTCTTTTTTATTTTGCAATGGGGCTTATCGAATATATAAAGTGAAATGCAACTAAATATAAATATTATTACAATTTTCTTGAATGATTAAAAGTTTTAAAACCAAGTATTATTATAATTGGCCCTATCACCTCAAAAGCATCCAATGAACATCAACTCATCCTAGTAGCAATCAACTACTTCATAAAATGGGTTGAAGCAACATCTTGTGCAAATTGCACTTGCAAAGTAGTCATTAAATTCATTAAGAAAGACATTATATTCTATTATGGCATGCTAGAGGGATGTTTAAATAGTAAAGTGAATCTGAGTCCAGGTATTGATCCTATGAGGGGGAAACTTAAGTACCAAATTATGAAATTTCCTATAATAATTAGATAAACCAAATGAACATAGGTTATCTAACTACAAAATCAAAATTTAATTCTAAATGTAAAATAAAATTCAATAAACAAGGTTTCTAGGACTAAGATTTCATCAACTAAATACCATTAACAAACTTAACTCTTGGTCACTAGAATTAAAAGCTGTTAATAACAATGACTAAATTCCCTAAGGTATATGATAATCTCTTTCAAGACACGACTATATACTCATATTGATCCTATATCTACTTTCATGATTATAGAAACTAACATGAGTTCATTAAGATTTGTGGACTTCTTAACAATGATCATAAAGATGTGAATCAATTTCTAAATTACACAACTTAGGTTTATTACTTTTATGAACTAGTATTAAACTTCCACTTTTTTGCTTTATCATTTAATACATTAAACTTGCAAATAATGGCTAGTTATCAGCATGAATGAAAATCAAAAGCATCAATTTGAATTAACTAAGAACAATCAAAATATCAATTTGTTAACAAAAATTTAGTGACTACATCCTTGCCTTAGAATAAAAGAACCAGTCACTCATATCATCAAAACAGATAAATAAACATCTAATGATTCATAAAACATCCTAAAATAAATTAGTTAATAATGAGGAAGAAGAAAAGAAAGTAAAATAGTTGGCACTCTTTGAGTCTGGCACATCATCTCTCATTTTTGTTGCTTTTAGGTTTGTTACTTGGCATTTCATTCTTCCCTTCTCCACCATTTTGAAGCCCCCTTTCTGTGACATCTTTTGCCCTTAAAATATATTCTTCTCAAGTCCCTAAATTGCCCAATTAATATGCCCCACAAAATCAGTTTTAATCCCTTTATTTTAAGACACTTAATTTTTATTGATTAATTTCAAGATTCACACCATCTACTTCCAGCCAAATTTTTGAATGTCAAAATGATAGAATATCTAGTTTTGACTTCATAAAATATATAGCCCTATGTATTAGCTTTTTGAAAAGCTAGAGGACATCCCAATCTAAGTTCTATAGCTCTAGTTGTGGCCCAAAAATCAAATAATGTCCAAGCTTCTAGAATAGGAATTCTTGCCAAAATATGAGATGCATTTTAGTCCAAATCCTTTATCTCCTTAAATCCATTTGAAGCCCAATTTGCCACTTAAACCTACAAAATAATAAAGACTAGATAAATGCAATTAAAATCCACAACATTAGGACTAATTAACCTAAGAACTAGGAAAAACATTCAAATTGTGACATAAAATGTGTGAAATAATTCCATACATCAGTGTCTCCTCTAAGGTCTTTCACAAGATAAGACCATCTGCTGTTGCATCAATCATAAAGTGATTAGCAAGAGATAAAATCATTGTAGAAAGTTTGTACTTGCAGCTAAGTAGGTAGAACATGAAGACTCTATCTCCAATTGCATAAAAGTAGTAAAATCATTAAATATTTTAGTAGTTGTAAAAGGTAAGAAAAACTTCGCTTAAAAGCATTGAGCCATTTTATCCCAAGTAGTGATAGATCCTACAAGTAAAGAGTTAAGCCAATTTTTTTCTTTTTCCCATGAAGAAAAAAAAAACTATTTCAATCTAATAGCATCAGCAGAAACACCATTATGCTCAAAAGTATCACAAATCTCCAAAAATTTATCAATTTTGGGCAATTGGGTCATTACTAGATAAACCATCAAATTTAGCTAGAGTCTAAATCATTTAAATAAAGGTTGATGTTGTCAACTACCAACTACCTAATGCTTAATGTTGTCCTTATGACTAAAGGTTTCACATAGTTTAACAAAGGTCACTTAACCTCATCTCTTTCTTCTTTCACTATTTTTTCTCTTTTGTTTTTGTTTAACTCATGAACTATTCTTTCAATTTCAAGATTGAATTGCACAAGTTCTTTACCACTTGATCTTGTCATGCACTAGCAAGAATGTTGATAATATTAATAATAAAAATAAATAAATGAAATTAAAATTCTAAATTAAAATCATGATCAACAAATTTTCAATAATGATAGGGTTTCCAATTGTTGGCAACAACTCAAAAGACTTGATGACTGCAAATAATTACTACCAAGTGCATTAGTCCCTTAAGTGATCTAGATAATGAAAAGGAGCTACCATAGAAATTATGGGCAAAAGTTGTAAAACACAACAACATTTCTAGTAAATAGACTACCAATTAGAGTTTTGTAGAAGAGAACCCAATTTGAAGCATGTTTTTGGTAAAAAAAAAAAATAGACTTGTAGCATCTAGGGACTTTTGGTTGCCTATGATTTTCCTATGTGTCATAAGTAAAAAGAGGCAAATTAGATAAGAAGGCATAACCAAGAGTCTTTATTAGATATAGTAGCTCATCGAAGGCTTACAGAATTTCCAACCATAAAATGGAAAAGCTCTTATGAGCAAAGATGACAAGATAGACAAGTTGTCTAAAAAGGACCAGCATTCAAAGTGTTAACAAAATCTTGAGGATGGCATAGATGAAGTACCATTTAAAGGTACATGACCATTGTTTTGATATTTATGAAAGGTGTAACATTGCTACTTTTGAGCATGCAAAGTTTAGAGAGGTAAAGAAAGATGACAAATGGATAAAAGCAATGAAAAAGGAGTTCAAATTGATTAAAAGAAATGACATTTAGGAGCTAGTGAATAAATTTTAACACAAAAGCCCATAGGTGTCAAATGGGCTTACAGAACCAAACTTAGTGCAAATGTAAACAAATATAAAACCGAATTAGTTGTGAAAAGGTATGCTCAAGTGTTTGGAATAGATTTTTCTAAGACTTTTTTGCTCTAGTAGCAAGACTTGATACAATTAGAATGCTCATTTCCTCAATAACATAAAAGGGATCCCAAGTTCACTAATTGTATGTAAAAAAATGTGTTTTTAAATGGTTATTTATGGGAGGAGACCTTTGTAGAGTAGCCAAAAAATTTCCAACTCAAGGCATAATAGGAGAAGTTCTACTTGTTAAAGAAAGCCTTGTAGGGCCTTAAATAGGATCCTAAGGTCTGGTATAGCAAAATTGATGAACACCCACAAGGACTTGGCTTTGTTGAAAGCCTATGTGAAGCTATGTTAAATGTAAAATAAACTAATGCTAATTTGACTATAGTCTCTATTTATGCTGATGACATGCTTGAGCCAAGAAGTGATGAAAAGCTAATAAAGGAGTTTTAGGCTTAAATGGTCTAAGTATTTGAGATGATAGACCTTTGCTTAATTTCCTACTTTTTTGGAAAAAAAGTGAAGCAAAATTAAGATGAAGTCTTCATATGCCAACATAAACATGTAAGGGAAATACTTAAGAAATTTCATATGGAGGACTATAAATGCACAAATAGTCTAATGAATTTAAAGGAGAAATTTAGCAAGGATGATGGATCAGAAAATGTTAATGAAGGTCTATTTAGAAGTTTAATTGGTTGTTTGATGTATCTTATTGGCACCAAACTAGATATTATGTTTGTAGTGAACTTGCTCTCATGATTCATGCATTGTGCCAAGGAGGTGGACTTTCAAGCTACTAAAAAGATTGATAGATATTTGAAGGGCACCATAAATTATTGTATCAAATATTTCTACTATCAAGATTTTAAACTCTATGGTTATTTTGATAGTGATTTGGTGGGTTCAATTGATGACATGAGATGCACAATAGGTCTTTGTTTCAACTTTATACCAAGAATGTTATCTTAATGCTCAAAGAAGCAAGAAGTGATAGCTCAAAGCATTGTTGAGGCTAAGCATGTTGTAGACACTGCTACTATAAATCAAGCACTTTGGCTTAGGAAGATACTTGTAGACTTACATATGGTAGAGAAGGAGCCAACACAGATCCAAATAGATAACTAAGCTGCAATTTCAATCTCAAATAATCTTATCTTCGATGATAGGGCTAAACATGCTATGATCAAGTTATATTTCCCAAGAGAAGTGTCAAAAGAAGGTGAAGTCAATTTGCTTTATTACAAAAATTAGGGATTAAATTGCATAAGTGTTAACCAAAGCCCTATCCAAAGCTAGATTTAAAGCTTTAAGAAATAAATTAGGCTGTTGTAGCTATTGAGGCAAGGAGGAGCATTGCATGAATGCTTCATTAATTGCCTTATGCAATCATGGCTGTTGATGTGTGATAAAGAATGAGATGTGTATAGGAAGTGGTCAAACTAATTATGCCATGTTAGACCAAATTTTTAGGAAGTTAGTCATATGCTAGTGGTTTTTGTTTATGGTTTCCAAATAGGAAGATCATGCCTTGTAAGTAGCAATCATTATTGTTTTTTATTAAAATCCTTTTGTATTTAAGAAACTTGCATTGACAAGATATATTAGATCTTTGAGAAAGTGTGATGATTCATTAATAATAGCTCATTGCTGCCAAATTTTTTGAAAATATTTTGAAGCTTGTTGTTTAATTTGTTTGAAATTTTTTGGGGCCAAATTTCAATTGGTAGAATAGTAATAATGGATCTCATATCATATGAGAAAGACTTGATAGAGCTCTTGTGCCTTGGTAATTAAAATTTCCATTAGCAAGGCTATGCTACCTTCCTTTAGTTATTTTTAATGATTGAACTATTCTTTTGTAACATTAGGGTGGCTTTAGTAGGATAAGGGACAACAATCCTTTCGATTTGAAGCAATGTGGTTAACACCAAGAATTTAAGAGTCTTAACCAAAATCACTAAAATAATTTCACCTTGATGCAAGATTCTATTATAATGCTTTGAGTGGCTGCAATCAAGTGGAATAAGAATATCTTTAGCAATCTATTTTAGAAGAAATAGAATATCTAAATAAACTAAATTCCATTTAGTGTTGGGATTTTTCAAAATGAAAACAAAAACATATGAAAGTTTTTATCTCTTATGATTAGAACCTAGGAGGCATATGTGATGCAAAGCAACATAACCATTAGTCCAACTACTCTAAACAATTATTTATTACATCCACTAACAAATAAACATGACTACAATAAATAACTAAATATAATATCTGATGGGTTGTAACAAAAGATTTTTAAATGTTACCATTATAAATAACTCAAAATAATGTCTAATGGGTTTTGAACCCAAGACCTATGGGTTGCAACAAAAAAGTGTGGCAACTAGACTAAAGAGCAATAATTAATAGTTGTTACCTACATATTTTATATGTCATTTCAAAATAAATGACAACATATAAAGGGAAAATTGTGCCCTTAGCATTTGAACATGTGACCATTTATTAAATGGTCAACCTTTTAATTGCCAAAATAAGAGTACCTATTATTCAAAAGTTACCATCACTTATATATATATTGAGGCTCTAGCATTTGCTCAACACATAAAAATTTTACTTTTCTTCTCTTGGAACCTTTATGATTGTACTTAGGTTCCTTTTGTCTATAATATTGCTATAAAAATATTACAAGCATTTTAGAGAGCACTTCTAAAATACACTAACCTCTCAAGGGCTTGATTTCAATAGTGCAAGTTGCAATCAAGTGTGCTTCATTTCATCTTGTGATGAAATTTACATAAACCATTGTTGCAAATTAGTGAGGGCAAATTGTTCCTTCAAGGGAGTAATGTTAGATACATAACTTGCAGTAATCATCTTTCAATTTTCAATATAGCCCAATTTTATGTTACTAATAATCTTAAAGTAAAATTTTTGACTATGCTTGGCATGTCAAAAGAGTTGGCTTGTAACTTTGCAAAATTAAAGAGGTTTGATGGAGGAAACTTCATCCACTGGCATAAAAGGGTTCACATTCTATTAATGTTACTACAAGTGGCTTATGTTCTAAACACTGTAAGACCAAAAGAGATAGAAAATGAGACTATTGTTGATACTAGGAAGAGACAAAAATGGGAGACAAATGATGAGATATGTAGGAGACACATGCTGAATGCTATGAGTGATTCATTCCTTGATGTTTACAGTAATTTTCAAACTGCAAAAAAACTATAGGACAAATTAGAGATGAAATATATGTAACATGCAACAAGCAAGAAATTACTTGTCTCTAAATTCAAGAATTATAAGATGACTGATAGTAGACAAGTAATGGAATAATTTGCTAAGATTGAGAGAACTCTTAATCACTTTTCATGACATAAGGTGTTTATGGACGAAACCATTGTTACGAGTTTAGTAAGAGACAAGTTGATGCCTTCATGGAAACATTTTATGAGAAGCCAAAGCATATAGTAAAGGATATTTCTCTTGAAAAGCTTGTTAACCATCCTAGTGTAAATGAAGAATTTTGCATATAGGAAGAAAACAAAGTGTAAGGCTCTTATATTTCAAAAGTGCATATTATTAAGGAAGGACAATCAAGCAAGTTCCCAAATAGAGGAAGAGTCAATCTAAATGATGTAGGAGCATCTCTTAAGGATAACCAAGAATTAATCCAAGACCTAAGCCAAGCCAAAAGAATGCTCATCATGCTATTAGAAGAATAGATTGCATGTCAAACTTGTTCCAACTACTGGACCTTTAGCCTACACCCAATGACCATCATGAGTAGCCATTTAAAAGCTTTAAATGTCTAGATTTAGATGAATCCAGAACATTAAGAGTCAAGTTCCTTTATTAGCCACTAAGATGATCAAAAGTTAGGATATTAAAGCATTTTCTATGCTTGGAGGGATGTTCCAAAGCCTTTTCTTTTATAGTTTTCTCTAGTATTTAAAAAGACAAATTTTTGGTGAATAATTAAACTTTGACCGTAAGGAATTCAAAAAGTTTTCTTTTATATTCTATATCTTTATGGTGGATTCCATTGAGTGGTGACTTAACCCTTGCATTTATGTATCTCTTGAGTGGATCCCTTAAAGAGTGGTGAGTGCTATTAGCCCTATATCTCTAAGGTTGTTGAGTTTCTCTTATATCTTTGGAGTGAAGGTTATTGTTAGATTCGTTTCCCATACCAAGTTTGGTATTAGATCATAACCCATAGGACCTAGGTTTTCATGGCTCATCATGGATAGTGTATTGCAACTCCAAAAGTGATAGTAGTGATTTTGAGAAGAATGAATTGAGGAGACAACTTCATGAACTCTTATAGCACTTGAATTAGTATGAAGGGACATGTGATTATGATGATGATTCTTCTAGTGCTGCACATGAAAGCCCATTTTCTGATGATTATCATGAATTCAGTAGTGGCTCCTCTTCTCGTTGCTTGCCTATAGAAAAAAATCATTCCAACTTTAGAGGATTTGACATGATGATTAAGATTCTTGAGTTTGAGGGAAAATTGCAACTTGATGAGTTCCTTGATTGGTTGCATACTATTGAAAATATTTTTGAATATAAGGAGTTTCCTAAGGATAGGAAGGTCAAGTTGGTGGCTCTAAAACTTAAGAAGTATGCTTCTCTATGGTGGGAGAACTTAAAGAAATAGATTGAGAGGGGAGAAGAAAAATTAGAACATGGAAGAAAATGAAGAAAGAGTTAAAAAGGGGATTTCTACCTAAGGATTATCAAATGAAGATGTACATAAAAATTCACTCTCTTAAGCAACAACCAAAAATGAGTGTGGAGGAATATACTATGGAGTTTAAACAACTCATGATGAAGAGTGATGTGGTTGAACTAAAAGAGCAAAATATTGCTCGATACTTGAGAGGCCTAAAAAGCTTGGTGATGATGTTTGATTGCAACTATATTGGTCTTTCAACAATGTAAGAAAGCTTGCTTTAACTATTGAAAAGCAAAGGAAGGAGGTTCAAAAGCTTGCTCCATAATCAGCCACTAGAACTTTTCCTTCAAACTAAGGAAGTGGTTCAAGTTCAAGGCCACACTCTTTGACCAAGTCTTATAGTGAAAAAAGTGCTTCTAAAGGTATTAAACAAGCTAGTTCTTCTAATAACAGCTCAAAAAGATGCATCAAATGCCAAGGCTATAGGTATATTACTTCTAAATGCCCATATTGTAAAGTTGTGACCTTGGTGGAGGAAGATGTTAAAGAGAATGAAGAAGATCTAGAAGACCCTATTTATGATGAAGAAGTTATCAGTGTTAATGAGGGTGAAATGCTTGTGATTTAGATTAGTTTGAACATCACTTCTATGCAAGACCAAAATGAGTGGTTGTGGGAAGGCATCTTCCATACTACTAAGTGCACTTCTTACGGAAGATTGTGTGACCTTATTATTGATAGTGGAAGCACTTTTAATGTCATAGCAAAAAAAAATGGTAAAGAAGCTAAGCCTAAAACCTAAAGAGCATCCTTGCGCTTACAAAAATGTAATAGATTCACAAAGGAACTAAGGTAAAGATAAAAAAAACATGCTTAGTAGAATTTTTTTGTTAGGCAAAACTATAAAGATGAAGTATGGTGTGATGTTGCACCCATGGATATTACTCACTTGCTATTAGGTAGACCATGGTTATATGATAGGAAAGTAGTTAATGATGGCTGCAAAAACACTTACTCATTTGTGAATGAAGGTGTTATAATTATTTTAGTTCCAATGAAACTAGATCATGTTCCCAAGTATAAAAAATGGGGAAGGGAATGCTTTACTTTCTAGCAATTTGATTGAAAAGATGTTTTTAAAAGACAAAGAGATGTATGCTATTATGCTTGTGAAAAAAATCAATTGCTATTAAGGGAACAAAATCCACTAATTTCAAACCTCTATTAGAAGAATTTGCAAATGTTGCACCAAAAGAAACACCCCCTAGCCTACCTTTAATGAGAGATATTCAATACAAAATTGACCTAATTCTAGGCTTTATCCTCCCCATACAAAGTAGCTTATTGCATGAATCCTAAACAACATGAAGAGTTACAGTGGCGAGTTAATGATTTGATAATGAAAGGGATTTATGAGAGAAAGCATGAGTCAATGTGTTGTTTTAGTGCTCTTAGTACCCAAGAAGGATGGATCTTGGCATATGTGCATAAAATAGTAGAGCTATCATTAAAATTACTATCAAGTATAGGTTTCCTATTCCTAGACTTGATGATTTACATGATCAATTACATGGTTCTGTTATTTTCTCTAAAATTGATCATAAAGTGGTTATCATCAAATTCTACAAGAGATTGAGTGGAAGATAGCCTTTAAATACTAGTAATTGGTTGCTAAGTGGTTGGTTATTGCACATTTGGGCTTTTCTAATGCACCCAAACACTTCCATGTGACATTATGACTCAGTTCTTTTAGACCATTTCATGGGTAATTTGTTATTGTGTTTATTGTGTACCCTTGATGACCTTCTTATTTTATAACAAAATTTGATTCACAAAGCGACACTTAGAGCATTAAAAGCAAGTGTTTCCATGTGTTAACGGGCAGCAGAGTTGTATGCCTAATAGTAAAGAAATGCCCCCCAATTTTACATGTAATTGAGCATGATATGTTTCTTGGTTATGTTGTTATCTTCAACAAAAAATTAAAAGTTGACCCTAACCCAAGGTTGAGGTGATATGACTAGTTGGTCCTACTCCTAAAAATCCATTAATGAGTAATAAAAAAGCTTTCATGGCCTGTGTATTATTTCTATGGAGTATTTATTCAAAGGATTTCGCAACACTCTTTATGCTTCCATTATGCACCTAAATGCTTTGAAAGGTGGAGACGTCATTTAACTGTGACAAAAACTATCCCAAAAAGAGCTTTATTGTTAATAAATAAAGATGCTAGGTTTGATGTCCAGTGCTTCTGTTATGTCTGTACTTCAGATTTTGAAGAGGTGTTTTTAAAGTTTAAGTAGTGAAGCTTCCAATGAGGGAATCAGTATTATTTTAAGTCAAGAATGGCAAGCATTTTTGATATTCTTTTTGTAGAAAGTTGAATGATGTAAAATGGAGATACTTATCCAATGACATAGGAGGATAATGCCTTTATTATGCTCTAAAAACGCATCGAAGTCGTCACTACTGTAGTGGCCCATGAATTTTGCTTCGTATTCTTTGCTAAAGAATGCATTTGAAGTACTTGTAATACCTGTTGCAAGCTTAATAGTCTCCTGACACATGGGTGATTCTTTAGCCTACACTTTTTCCATAAAGCACAAGGTAGGGAAGTTCAAAAAAGTAGCTATGTATTATGTGGAAGACATTTTCCTTTAAACATAATGGGAGGCAAAGGTATTGGGATTTAAGATTGTAAAATAACTCTATTCATCTAATTTTGACTTTTCATCTATTTAAAAAACATTTCATTCTA
>JBAPLJ010000935.1:0-189810 GCA_037832345.1 Rhizophora mangle
CTTCTTATTTTTTGAACTTTAATGCATTCAAACTACTTGTGGTATGATAACATGCATCCCCCAATAAAATTAACGATTAGTTTGGACATTTAAGTTAATTCCATGATTCCATTGTATGAATGACTTCTCAAAATAGAAGGAGAACCCATACTAGCAAAAAAAGTAAAGATAAGTTCCTCTTTCACATAGTAAGACATTTTATCCACGTAAAGAAGGTTAATCAAGTTGAATGACTACTTCATTTGAAGGAATTCAAAGAGTTTAGACAACCTAAGATGCATTGACAAGTATGGCACAATGAAATTAACGTTTAATATAGATAGGGATACTAATTGCATTACCATTTTGTGTGAAGTATTTTTTGTAATGATAAGAGAAGCCTTATTGCCATGGAATTTGGTGAAATATTCTTTCAAGCAACTTTCATAGCAAAGAAAGCTAGTCAAGAGTAATAGCTCCTTTATTCTATGGAATTTTATGCATTGAGACTACCCAAAGGAGAAGTTTTATTGTTAAGTAACCAAAAGATGATCTTATGTTCAAAGTTATGAATAATTCTCTCATAGTAAAGAAAGTCAATCAAGCCAAAGAACATAAACTGCACAAAAACTGAATTTTGCCAGATTTTTCTGATAATTAGGCATATGAACAACTAAGTGAGAAGCCAATCAAATTACATCATCTGGACTTTCAAACATGCATAAAATATTAAGTATAAGGCAAAATATTATGCAAAACTTGGTTGGTATCACTCCCCCACACTTAAATGTTTGCATGTCCTCAGCAAAGCAAAAATAAAATTAACTCCAAAGGGTTCGTCAAACTTCATATCCTATAAATGCTATGCCTATGCAAGATGCAACCCTTTCCTGAACATTTCCCACTTCAGATGACTTCGTAGGTCTAAGAATAACTCATCAAAAAACAAACAACCAAACTTGAACAACACCACACATCATGGTTCTCATTCATCCACACCATGAAAATCACATACAAGTTACCATCATATGAAAAACTTCAGGCAAGTGATAGGTCCTCATGGATTCTCTCAATTCTCTCAAGGGTTGAGGGATCAGTTTGCACTCAAAACACACTCCATAGACAACCCACACAACCATATGCTTGCAATCATTCTAAATTTCCACCACTTAATACAAGTGTAATACAAAAATCAAGAGGACTTTCACATGTTGTAACAGGGCCATGAGTTGTAATGCATTGGGTAGGTAAAAATGAGGGATGAATGGGCTGCAATGTCATTCCAAGGTAGGGAAAATAAAGGAGAGGGATAAAAGATCATTGAAGGAAGAGCTCTTAACCTAAAGGTGAAGGTTTCCCACAATACAAACAATATCAAACAAAACACTCTTCCCACTGTTCTACCTTTCTTCTAATACTCATTTAACTCTTCCAATCATTTTGATTTTCTTTTTCCTTTCCTACCGAAAACATACCCAAATGATGATTCTTAGTTGGGTTCTCATAATTTTTGTTTTTTTGTTGTTGTTGTTGATGTTTTGTAATACATTTTAGGTGCCCTACACAGTTGCAATCCCTCCCCCACACTTAAATCATGCTTGTCCTTAAGCATATGAAAGGGACTCCCCCACATTTTTGTTGTTGTCCTTAAGCTATCCATAGAAATCACTTTTCGTTAAAAGAAACCTCCTGCAACCTAAGAAATAGCCAAAGTATGTAAACTGTGCAAAAATTGAATTTTGCTGAATTTTTCTAATAATTAAGCATATGGACAACTAAGTGAGAAGCCAATCAAATTACATCATCTAGATTATCAAACATGCATAAAATATTAAGTATAAGGCAAAATATTATGCAAAACTTGGTTGTTATCAATGATTCCTTTATGTGAAAGTCTCCTCAGGCTGAAAGGAGTAGACTTACTACTGAAAAGTGATGTGATGACCTAATTTTTAAAGTAATGAACCATCCTATCTATGAAAGAAAAGCTAATGAAGATAAATGACTCTTTTATTCAATGGACTTTAATGGATTTGGACTACTTAGAGAAGTCCTAACGTCAAGTAATCAAGAGTTAATCTTATGTTTCAAATAATGAATAATTCTCTTATAGCAAAGAAAGCCATTTAAAAGTAATAGGTTCTTTATTGGATGGACTTCAATTGTTTTGAGCTACCCAAGACATAATAACATGCATTTTGCAATGACATCATTGTTAAGTGTAGACATTTATGTTAATTTCATGATTCGTTTATGTGAATAACTCCTTAGAATGAAAGGAGAAGTCCTTTAGTTAGAAGTGATGTGATAGTCTCAACTTTCAAGCAATGAACTATTTTATCTATGTATGAATATCCAATCAAGATAAATTAATCCTTTATTTGATGGAATTCAATAGATTTAGACCACTAAGGTGCATTGACTTGCATGTTATAATAAACTTAATGTTTGGTGTAAAGATGGATGTTAATTGCTTGATCATTTTGCATGTATGTTTCTTTGCAACAAAAAGAGAAGTCTTATTGCCTAAAAACCATGTGTGAGTCTTAAGAATCAAGGAATGAAGTGAATGTTTGGTTTATAAATTGGAATCGAATTCAAATGGAATTAAAAACAAAATAGTAAATTTTGTATTATATTTAGTTTACCCTAAAATTAGAATCAAATTTTCTTTCTAGCCTTTTAAATAAATTTGGAACGAAAATCAAAATAAAAATTATTATAAGAAAAAAGATAAATAGTAATAATATAATTAAAATATATTTAATTCATAAAAATACAAATAAATTTTGTATTAAAGGTTTTGTCTAGTATTAATGATATTTATATAATAATAAAAAAACAAACTAGTAAATAATTAGAATATATTTAATTACAATAAAAACATAAATAAAAATTATATTAATAAATTTATCTAGTAACAATAATATTTATCATAACAAGAATTTAAATTAATTAATTATCATAAATTTAAACATTTAAAATAAATATATTAACAAAACAATTTTATAATGAAAAATAATTCATAAATTAATAATTTGAATATTTTTTAATCACTACATTTTTTCCTCATTATAGTATTAATAATAGTAATAATAATGATTTCATATAACACTTATATAAATATAATATAACTATAATTGACAATTTAATTATTATCATAATGTAAAAATATTTAATGTCATTATAATACAAAAATATTTATTATTATTATTATTATATTTTATCTATGTTATGGAATGAAGAAAAGAGGGAATATGAATGAGATTAACTAAAAGAAGTAGGGGAATGATGATTGTCATGCACAAGGGAATCTAATTCCCATAAATAGGGAAAAAGAAATGGAATTTCCCTTTACTAGTTGCACTTTAGTGGATTCAGACTCCACGACCAAAATAATGATCATCTTGCAATAAAATTAGTGATCAATGTAGTCGTATAAGTTAATTTAACAACCTTTTTTTATGTAAATGACTATTGTGAAAAGAGAAACCTTAGTAACTAAAAACAAAGTGTCATCTTTCAAGCAATAAACCATTTTATGCAAGTGAGACAAGCTAATCATGATGAATGTATCCCTTTGTTTGATGAATTTAATGAACAAAAGTGGACTCAGAAGGAGTTAGGATACTTTTATGCCCAATTTAATGATAACCTTTATCACAAAGAAAAGACTTAAAGAAAGCATAGGGCTAATATCAAATCAAAAAATCCTTTTTACACAAAATTTAAGCCCAACCAACACCAACAATCATCTAAGCCCAAAGCAACTTTTAGGCCTAAACCCAATAAACCTAAACAAACAAAAGCCTAGACATCTAGATATGTTTGTTACAATTGTGGTAAGTTTGGTCACATGTCTAGATATTGTAAACTTCACAAAAAAATCCAAGCCCTTGAACTGCCTAATACTGTTCAAGCCCAACTATAGGTATTGTTGGTTGAAACCTTGGAAGCTAGTACTCTAGAACTATCTTTTGAGGATGAAGCTAGTCTCTAAGTTAATGAACTTGAAGTCTCTTTTGAAACAAAGTTAGAAGAGAAAGAGGTAAGCATCTTCACGTGTGCTCAAGAGCAAATCCTTAAGATACTTGATACATTAGGAAATGATCAAGCTGAAGTCTAGTTTCTAGAATAGCTCCTTGAAAGTTCATCAACTTCAAATCCAAAACCATTACTTTAGTCCATTTAAGCTCCTTATAATCTTTATGATGTTTTAGAATGTTTGACCAACCCTAAACCAAGCCTTATGTTAACCGTGGACTAATTAGCACATAACCATAGTGAGAGAGATTAAACATCAGGTCAAAGAGTTGCCTTGTCTTCACATAAGCAATCCCAACCTACCCAAAATAACTGAGATTGATGTATTTAAACAAGGATATAGAGGGATTTTGATACAATGCAAGGATCAACATGAACAACTTGTTTATTTCACATCTAAGCATTGGAATGATTGTCGAAGGCAATATTCCACCATTAAAAAGGAAATTTTAGCAATTTTTTTATACAATTCAAAATTTTAGCATAATTTGCCAAATAAAAAATTCTTATTATGCAGTGATTGTCAAGTAGCAAAATCTATTTTACAAAATGATACTCAAAATATTGCATCCAAATAGATTTTTACATGATGGCAAGCAATTTTAAGTTTTTTTTTTCTTTTGAAATTGACCATGTTTAAGGATCTTCAAACTGCTTACCATATTTTCTTACAAGAGAATTTTTGTAAGGAACAAAAACCTTAACCTCAAAACAAGCCTAAAAAGCCAAAGAAATCCAAAAAGAAAGTCCAAGCAAAGGAAGCCCAACAAGAAAAGACCCAATCATAAACATCCCAACCAAAAGCATAGGTTGACATATTCAACTCAGAATGACAAAGCTCAAACCCTTTAGGTTCCTAAAACATTCCAAGCCCATGAAAGCAAGCCACTAATGACTCTTCCAAGTCTTTAGCCTTAAGCATGCCCAGTATTAAAGCCTTAAGCCCAAAAACCCAAAAAATTATAAAAAAATAAAGAGATGAAGAGATGATCACATTATTTGGGAATTAAACCATTCCATATCAATAATGAAAGCTAATCAAGATCAATGACCCCTTTATTTAATAGAATTCAATGGATTTAGAGCACTAAAGGTTTGCTTCTTCTAAGGAATATAATATTTTATGCAACTACAAAATTTGAGAGCTATTCATCTAAGTAAAATTTGAGACCTTAACTTGATTCATCAATAATAAGGTTTCTTCTTTCATTGCAAGGAATCATTCACACAAAATAATCATTCAATTAACATCTAGATCTATGCTAAACTTTAAATTTGTTGTAACATGCATATCAATACACCTTATGTAATCTAAATCCATTGAATTCCATCAAACAAAAGGAGTAATTCATCTTAATTACCTTTTCTCAAATGGATAGAATGGTTCTTTGCAAGAAAGATGAGATTGATAATTCCTTTCAAGCTAATAAGGTTCTCCTTTCATTCCAAAGAGTCACTCACACAAAGAAATCCTAAAATTAATTTAAATATCTGCACCAATTGTTGATTTAATTATGAGATTTACATTGTTATGTCTTAGAAAATCCAAATTCATTGGAGTTCATCCAATAAGGAAACTAGCATTCTTGATCAGCTTTCTTTACTAAGAGAGCATCATTGATTGCTTGAAACATGAGATTGTCTCTTGATTACTTGATAATATCACTTCTTATCCAGATTGTTTGAATCTAATGAAGACCATCATGTGAAGGAGCCGTTACTTTTGAACATTTTTCTTTTTTCAAGAGAGAATCATTCTTTGCTTGAATAATAGGACTATGCTTTGATTCCTTAGCAATAAGGCTACTCAGTTTGTTGCAAGGAATCATTCATATGAAACAATTATTTAATTAACATCTAGGTCTACACCAAACTTTAATTTTGTTGCAACATACATATTGAATAAAAGAGCTATTATTATTGATTAGCTTTTTTTATTAGGAAAGAATTTTTCGTTACTTGAAACTTGGGATCGTTACTTGATTCCATGGCAATAAAGTTTCTCCTCTCATAGCAATTAACATCCACATTGATTTTTCTATGACTTATGCATCAATACATCCCAAGTAGTCTAAATACACTAGATTTCACTAGACAAAGGAGTCATTCAAATAAATTTGTTTTTCTTACACGAATAAAATGGTTCATTTGCTAAAAGATGAGCACTTTGTTTTTGGAAATTAAAGCCTTTCATTCATTCAAGGAGTCATTCACAAAAAAGAATTGTTAAATTAACTTAAATGTCTACAACAATAACTAATTTTATTTCCTAATGCATAATAAGATTTTTTGGGTAGCCCGAATCCATTGAAGTCCATCTAACAAAGAAGCCATTTCTCTTGATTAGCTTTACTTAAAGTGAGTGAACCATTCATTACTTGAACAATTAAATCATCTCTTGATTTCTTGTTAATAAATCTTTTTCTCTAGGGTAGTCCAAATCTATTAAAGTCCAAAATAAAGGAGCTATTACTCTTAATTAGCTTTCCTTTTCAAGAGAGAATCATTCATTGCTTAAAATATGAGATTGTCAACTAATTTCTTAGCTACAAGGTAGAATGAGTCATTTGCACAAAATTATCATACAATCAACATCCATGTATGCACCAAATATCAATTTCATCAGTACATGCATGTCCATACACATTAGGTTCTCTAAAACCATTGAATTCCATCAAACAAAAAGAGTCATTCATCTTGATTTGCTTTTCTCACATGAATCAAATGGTTCATTGCTTGAAAATGAGACCAACACTTTATAAAATTAATTTTAATGTCTACACCAATCATTGATTTTATTATGAGAGGCATATTATTATGTTTTGTGTAGTTCAAATCTAATGAAATCCATCCATTACTCCTTATTAGTTTTCTTTGCTTCAAGAGAATCATTCATTGACATTTGAGTATGTCTCCTTGCTTACTCAATGACGTGACTTCTCATATATAGTAGTTAGAATCCATTAAATTAATTGAAGAATGAAGTTATTAATCTTGATTAGAATTGTTTACTAGGAGAGAATCTATCAATGTTTAAAACCTGAGGCTCATACCTCATTTGTAATTTGGTTTCTATTTTAAAAGCAAAGATGAGATAACAAATCTAATCTTTCACTAAGATTTTGAATAGGGTTCCTCAAATAGTGTGATATCTCACACTGGGTAAATCCTTAACCCTTCCACCTCTTACTAAGACTACAAAATATTCTTGTAAATTATTGCCAATACCAAGTATATAAGCAGTGATTTCAAATCCAAAGGTTAATTGTACTTTGACAACTTTACATAAGGAATCATACATGCAAAATGATGATTCAATCAACATCCATGTCTACAACAAACATTTATTTTGTTATGGCATGCATCTCAATACACTTTGAATAGTCTAAATCCATTAAATTCCACCAAATAGAAAAGTCATTCGTCTTGATTATCATTTATTACCTAGATAAAATGGTTAATTGCTTAAAAGATGAGATTGGCACTTCATTTCTAGCTAATTAGCCTTCTCCTTTCATTTTAAGCAATCATTTACAAAAAAGAATCATGGAATTAACTTAGATTTGTACATTCATTATTGATTTCATTGTGAGATAAATTTTATCATGTCATGGGTTGTCTAAATCCATTGAAGTCCATCTAGTAAAGAAGCTATAACACTTTATTAGCTTTCTTGACAATAAGAGTTCATTCACTAATTTAAATATGAGACTGTCACTTGATTTACCTAATAATAGGACTTTGCATTTTGGTAGTCCAAATCTACTTAAGTCTATCAAATAAATGAGCTTTTACACTTTATTAGTCTTTATAATGAGAGAATTATTCATTGCTTCAAACATGAGACCTTTGCCTAATTCTTTGGCGATAAGGCTTCTCCTTTTGTTGCAAGAAACCATTCAAATAAAATGATCATGCAATTAACTTCCAATTCAACAATGAATATTAATTTTGTTGATCTATTTTTGGAGCTTTAGATTTGCATAAATCTATAGTGCTTCTTTCTAGACCAAGCTTATCAATTCACCATAGGCCAAGTGATGATAAAGAATTTGACCATTATATTGAGCTTTCATTTTAAATCTTACCTTATCACTAAGTAGCCTTGGTAATCTTACCAAAAATTTTTCTTTCTAGAAAACTTGATTCACATCATCTTGCTGCATGACATGTGTTAGAAACATATTTTTGTACTAACAGAAATTGTGCCAATATTTGCATTTAAGATTGGATAAGAGTTCAATGATCTTATTTTTAGGTGAGATGGATCACTAGTAAAGTGCTTGGTTATGGTAAAGATAAAACTTGCCACAGCATCGGGGATTGTTTGTTGGTTATTATTAAGGAGAGGTTCACCATGGAAATTTTTCTTGATAGCTTTAAAATTGTTGTTGTGGTTAGTTGGAGTGAGTATGTGATCTAACCAATCTTTGAGCTATCTTAATAATCCTGTAATAAGGATCTCAACAATGGTGTTGTCAGAGGTATGACTATGGGTCCTATATGCATTAGACACCATGGTCATTTTGTTGATAGAGATTTAAAATCTAATGTTTAGAATATTTATCAATGTTGCACTCATAAATTGAATTGGAATTGTATTTTGTTTGAAGAAAAGCTAGTTTTTCTTCAAAAGCAAGGTAAGGAGCCATGGGTCTGGGATAGTACACCTTTGAAGATGTTCCCTATGGTTCCACTTTGCAATGTTGTACCTTTAGTGATTCTGTGATTGATATAGAAGCTTAAGATGAGCCATTGTCAAGTGTAGTCAAAGTCTATACCTCTTTGCTTATTGATGTTTTGAGTTGAGATTCCCTTAGAGCCTATAGTCTAAGAATCAAAGCTTCCCAAATTTCAATTGATGATGTATTTGAAATTTGAAAGGGTTTAAAAATAGGTTTTGTTGAAAACTCCATAGTAGAGGCAATAAATTTTGAAATTTCTTTTGAAACTGAAAAACTTGATATGGTGGCATCCACGTTTGAGAGTTGGTTGCCAATTGTTTGTAAAATTTTATTTGTATAATTATTTTATTCGATAAGCTTTTGTATATCATTTGTTCAGAAATCTTCATGCTCTCAACGTACTTTGAATGGTGACATAAGAATAGAAAAGACTTTGTGCTTAAATTGGATTTCACATGATGGAGGATGAACTGACTCTATTTTTGAGCCATTCATTAACTTGCATTGTTGTGATTAGATTTAAGCTCTTTTCTGATTGACTCTATATTTTTTCTCATTTTAAAAATTTTTGAAAACCATTCTCTTTTTTTAGCATTCTGCAAGCTATAAAATTTTTTTCTTAATTTTTTTTAATCATAAAATATTTTTCCAAAACATAGAGCTTAGGTTGTATCTTAGGCTCAATAGGAAATTGGACCTATGATGCCGAGGCTCTAGGAGATTCTAGGGATTCCTATTATGGTGATGCATAAGTGGCTTAAGGCACCTATCCATGTAGATCTACACCTTTTGTACTACTAGTTCGAGCATAAGAGCTAGATGGCTGTCTCACAAAAAGGCAACGCTGCAAATAATTTGAGATTTTGGTTTCTAGATCTTCATCCTTACTAGATTTGGACCTAGCACTTGTGGAGTGTCTAGCAAAAGATATGTTGACATTGCCATCTCCATGTTGAGTAATCTTGTTGACATTTAAGCTTTTGGGGTAGAAACATTTTCAAGTTTCTAGGTGTCAGGCACATTTACCTTATGCCATTTGATATACCTAGGTGTTTGAAGGTTAGCTCTATGCATGTCTATCTCCTATAAAATTGTTTCTCCACGGGCTTTGTGATAGAGGTCTTTGGTTTTAAATGTTGTTTTCATAGCCTTATAATGTATCTTGTACATTAGGCTTAGTGGAATCGATCCTTTAGTGAATCAATTGTTATGAAGCTTGATTTGCAAGGTAAGAACATCAAGAATATTCCTTTTATGCAAAGAAATTGTAAAATCTAGAAAAAATTTGAAATAAATTAAAGTTTAGAAGATGGTAATCTCTATGGGCAACAAGAATAGAAGTATCCAACCCTTCTTTAGAAAGGGGCTTGATTCCTACCTAGATAAGGCCAAAGTGTAGGGAATTGTAATGCTTTTGGTGATGTTTATAAAGGCAAAGGAAAGAAGCTTTACCATTTCAAAGGAATTGTAAAGATGACAGTTCCATTCCTCCATCTTGATTATGTAATCATCTTGCAGGAACACAAACCTAAGGTATAATGATGGATATGGACACCACACTCCAGAAAAAGAAGGGATTTAGGAGTGATAAGTTAGGTTGAACACTACAAGAAGAGTTAGTTTTCAATGAGTTCTTTAGTTCTTGAAAGAATTGAAGGAAAAAAAATTCTCACTTTTATTTTCACTATTTTTTTTTTTCAAAAAAGCAATGCAAATAGACTTATTTATAGGCTAAATTAATAACTCATACCTTAGAGATAATGACAAACTTCATAATTAAGCTAACAACAATCTACTTCTATTTGTTTTAGGAGTTGCCTTATTTTATTATAAACTCATATTTAAGAGTGGAGTTTATTGTAACCTTGACTCGTTAAGTTGTCAAATCAAATTAATAAGGTTTTAGACTACATTAAGATATGTTATTCCAACCTTTAAGCTTAAATTAGCTTTTTTTAAAACAAATTTCATCACTTAGCTTGCTAAGCACTTCTTTCATCCTTTTAGTTCTTGAACATTTTACTGGCCCTTCTTGAATGCTCCATGGATCCTTAAAAGCCCTCCATGCATTAACTTTCTGTGGATCTCATCAATTTTTTCTCTCCTTAAAAGGATTTGTCCTCAAATCATTACTTGCATCAAAAGGAGAAAGATTATAAACATTAAATGTTGCATCACATTGTACTCATTAAAAAGGTCCAATTTTTAGGCATTTTCATTAATTTGTGCCACCACTTTAAATAAATCATCTCCTCTAAGCTACAAATTTGAATGCCTATAAGCCAAGAACCTCTTCTTGTGCATATACACCTAAACTCAATCATTAGGTTTAAATACCACTTTCTTTTTTCCTTTGTTGGCATGGGATGCATATTGCTATGTCTATTTCGCAATTTGTTGCCACACCCTCTCATGAAACTTCTTCACCATTTTGGCTTCGTGTTCACCATCTAAGCTAACATATCATCAATAAGTAAAAGCATTAAATCTAAAGGAGTTAAAGGATTTACACCATACACAATTTCAAATGGAGAGTAACTAGTAGCATGATGAACACTCCTATTATATGCAAACTCTACATGTAACAAACAATCTTCTTGTGATTTTAAATTTTTTGAGGAATGCATCATATTGAATCCCTTAGTTTTAATATCTAAGCATAAAACATGCATGATATTAGGATTTGAGAGAAAGAGTAAAGTTAGGGTAACAAGAAAAATAAATAAGTACATCACTCATACTAGATTTTGTTATTCCTAATAAGGGGTCATGAAAACTATTATGCTTTAGTCTTTAATATAAATTATAATAGAGTTATTTCAACTAATCTTGTGGCCAGCTTCAAAGCTACTTGAATTATATCAATATGGGGAAAATTATACTTCCTTTAGTGTGAACTAATAAGTTATTGGGATAGCAAGAAAAAAAAGTCATTATAACCCTGAGTTAAGGTAAAGTTTCTTCAATTGTTTTAATAACATAATCATATTTAGATCAAAAAGAAAAAACACAACCACTTAATATATATATATATGTGTGTGTGTGTGTGTGTGTGTGTGTGACAATGAGGATGATGGTAATTTCCAATTCTAAAGTTAAATATCATTTATATTTTCATTAATAATAATTTCTTTATTTTTACTATTAAAGTGCCAACTTTGGTGAAGTTTATCCATATGTGTCATAGAATCATTGTTAGTGGTTTACACCAAAAGCACTTAACACATAGCCATAGCTTTGTAGAAGCTAAAAATGAAAACACAACTTAGGTTTCAACTATAACTTATAATAGATACTTCACTAGGTTTGGCTCTAATACTCTAAATCCATATTAAGGACTAATACCTTTATAATAGTTTTTAAAAAACAACAAAAGTATTAAACATTGTTAATTAGAGTAAGCTTGTTATTAAATACAAGTTATCATAAGTCATTATTTGTAATGATGGTATATGTTTAGAAATTCCTTTCGTGATGATTAAAATTCTATCACACGATTTCATATTAGGAAATCATTTCTTATTAGATAATGATGCATAAATGTAGAGATTAACAAAAAGATTATTAACTTTAAATTTACTTTCATTCTTCAATATAGAGAAATTGATTTGATTTAGAAAAAGATTATAAGGAATGAATGATTCATTAGTTCTCTAACTAATGAAATTACTTATAAGTATTTACAACATAAACTTAAAACTTCTTTTAATCAAAACAAGATACAAGGAATACATAAAGAAATAGAATCAAAAGAGGAAAAGGTGGTCTCATTGTTTAAGAATTAAGCCATTCAATATCTTTAAGGAAAAGTTAATCAAGATCAAAGACTCATTTACTTGATGGAACCCAATGGGTTCTAAGTACCAAAGTTCTACAAGCATGCTTGTTCCAATGGATATAATGTTTTACAAACACACATAAGTTAATTTTACCCTCATTTTATGTAAATGAGTCATTGCAATGAAAAGAAAAGTCTTGTTATCAAAAGATAAAGAGAGTCTCATTATTTAGGAATTAAATCATTCAATACCTATAAGGAAGGCTAACAAAGATTAATGAAGACTTGATGGAATTTAATGGATTTAGTGTACCAACGATGTACAAATGAGCTTGTAACTATAAATATAATGTATGCTATTGACATAAAAGATAATTATGAGATATGATTTTGTGTGAATGAGTCCTTCCAGCAAAAAGAGAAGTTTTGTTATCAAAAAATGAAGAGAAGGTCTCATTGTTCAAACATTAAACCATTGAATACCTATAAGGAAAGCTAAATATCAATTAATAATTTACTTGTTGGAATTCAATGGGTTCAAGTACCAAAGGTGTGCAAACATGCTTAAACACATGAATATAATGTTTTGCGTAGACATAAAATTTAATTTTACCATTATTTTGTGTAAATGAGTCCTTGCAGTGAAGGAAGGAGAAATGAAAAGAAGGCCTCATTATTCAAGAATTAAAGCATTCAATATATATGAGAAATGGTAATCTAGGCCAATCATACCTATCTTGTACAAACAAGCTTGTTGCAAAGAATATAATGATTATTATTAGCATAAAAGTTAATTACAAGATCATTTTGGGTGAATAAGCCCTTGTAACAAAAGAAAAGTCTTGTTATCAAGAAATGAAAAAATAGTCTCATTGTTTGGGAATAAAACCATCAAATACTTATAAGGAAAGCTAATCAAGATCAATAACTCTTTTATTTGATGGAATTTAATGCATTTAGAATACCAAAGGTATACATACTTGCTTGTTCTAATAAACAAAATGTTTTATGTAGATATAAAAGTTAATTTCGCTATCCTCTGACTAAGCTATTACTGAGATCCATGTTATAGGATTCTCAAGACAACTCAAAGGTTGGTGTGATCACATACTCACTCCAATAGACCATAAGAGCATTTTCTAAGCTATCAAGAGAGATATTTATGGTGAAACTTTCCTTGATAATAACCAATCAACAATCCCCAATGCTGTGGCAAGTCTTATCTTTGCCATAACAAAGCACTTTATTGGTGATTCATCACACTTAAAGGATAAGAATGTTGAACTCTTATCTAATCTTAAATGCAAATATTTGCATAATTTCTACTGGCATAAAGTTATATTTCTAATGCATGTCATGCAATGAGACAATATAAATCAAGTTTTTTGGAAAGAAAGGTTTTCTGCATGATTACCAATGATAAGGTGAGATCTAAACTGCAAGCTCACTATAATGGTCAAATTGCTTATCATCAGTTAGCTTATAGTGAACTGATAAGCTTTGTCTAGAAAGAAGGACTACAATTCTATGTAAATCTAAAGCTCTAAAAATAGATCAAGTGAGAATAAAAGTAGACTTAAAAGAGGATAGGATCATTTTGTGCCTAATTTAATTATAACCTTTATCTGAAAGAAAATACCAAAAGCAAGCATAGGCCCTACACCAAATTAAATCCTTTTTACTCAAAATCTAAACCCAACCAACACCAACAATCTTCTAAGCCCAAAACAACTTTTAGGCCCAAATGTAATAAGCCTTAACAAATAAAAGCCCAAACATTTATATATATATATGTTATAACTATGGTAAGCCTGGTCACATGTTTAGATACTATAAACTTCACAAAAAACTCCAAGCCCTTGAACTACCTAATACTATTTAAGCCCAATTACAGGCATTATTGGTTGAAACCTCATAAGCGAGTACTCTTGAACAATCTTATAAGAATGAAGTTGGTCTCTAAGTTGATGAACTTGAAGCCTATTCTGAAATAAGGTCAAAAGAGAAAGGTAAGTGTCCTAATGTGTGATCAAATTGTTGAGATACTTGATATGTTAGGAAATGATCAAGCTAAAGCCCAGTTTCTACAAAAGCTCCTTGAAAGCCCATCAACTTCAAATCCAAACCCATTATGTCAGTTTATCCATGCTCTATATAATCTTAAGGTTGTTTTAAAAGGGTTTGACCAACCTAAACCAAGCTTGTCACTTTGACAAACCTCAAACATGCAATAAACAAAATCAAGCAAGAGATTTAAGATCACAAGGCCTAACAAACATAAGACCATGGAATGCTAGTGTCCTTACTAATCCTAGTAAACCCTTAAAATATAAAGGTTTTTGGATCAGCTATAATTTCCAAAGCCTAACAACTTGAAAGCCTAAAAAATAATGAATTCCTATTTCTTTTATCAAAAATCACCACTCAAAAAATGCCTTGTTAAAACCCATTTGAAAATTGCTAACCAATTTTCTTTGGAAACCATAACTTTAGTAGATATTGGTGCAGATCTTAACTACATATAGAAAGGCATCATACCTACCAAATATTTCAAAAAAATGTTGGAAAGCCTAAGGTTTACCAACAATCACATGTAGAAATTCAACTACAAGCTATCTAGTGTCCAAGTTTGCTGACAAGGTATCAACATCCAAATCTCCTTTGTTCTTGTCAAAAACGTAAAGCAAAAGGTAATCCTTGGAAATTTGTTTCTCAATTTGATTAAGCCTTTCCAAGTTTTTTATGAAGGAATACACACCATTATCCTTGATCATGGAATAATTGTTTCTTTGAATGCCTAATGGATCCTTCGATGATGTGAACCCAAACAACATGGCTTAGGGACCTAACATGCACAAGGAATCAAACAAGAACCTAAAAAAGCCAAATTAAATTTCAATCATGCAAGACTTAGACCCAATGTTCAAAGAAACATGAACCAAAGGTATGGAAGAAGGATATGGATGCCATACTCTAGAAAAGAATGAATTTAGGATTGATCAGTTGGGTTGAATGCTACAAAAAGAGTTAGATCTTAATGAGTTTTTTAGTTCTTAAAAGAATTAAAGGAGAAAATTCTCACTTTTATTTCACCAAATATTCAGCCACTATTTAACAATGAAATCAAACCTATTTATAGAAAGAATTAACAATCATAAAGAAACCCTAGAGATAATGACAAACATCTTAAATAGGTTGACAACAAATCTACTCCTTTTTTTAGGAGTTATTGTAGAAACCCTACTCCTATTTTTTAGGAGTTATTGTAGAAACTCTTATGATCACTTAACATAGGCTTGTTCAATATACTTATAAAATTAATAAAGCTTGGCCCACATTAAGATATGATTTGCCACCATTTAGGCTTGAATTAGCTTTTTTGGCGCAAATTTATTCAATCAACTTGCATTAAGATATGCTTTGCTACCCTTCAAGCTTGAATTATCTTCTTCAATTTGTTTACTAAGTGCTGCTTTCATCCTTTGAGCTCTTGAATGTGATTAAAGAAATTTAGGCCAAAGAAGATAATTCAAGCTTAAAGGACAACAAAGCATGTCTAAATGTGGGCTAAGACTTTATTAATTTGATTGGAGAACTTAATGGGTCAATGTTACAATAAAATCCAATCCTAAATAAGAATTTGTTATAAAATAGGAGTCTATAATAAAATAGGAGTGTTTTTATATTTTAGGAGTTTATCATTGTCTTTATTTTTAGGGTTTTTATGGTTATTAAATTAGCTTATAAATAGGCTTAATTTCATTGTTAAAAATGGTAAAACATTATTGAAAATAAAAGTGGGAATTTTTTCCTTTAGTTCTTTCAAGAATTGAAGAACTTATTTTAGTACAAATGAGCTTAACCCCTCTGTACCTAGTGTTGTTGTTTCTCTTTTACAAGAATTTAGTGATGTTTTTCCCAAAGTATGAAATGGTTTGCCACCTTTAGAGGAGAACAAAACATTATATTGAATTCATTTTTGGTGCAACAATTCTAAAGGATTCAACATTGCAAACTTGCAACCTTGTTTGTGCAAAATGAAAAAGGGGTCTCAGAATTGGACCTTTCAATACCTACAATCAAAATCTAATCAAGATTAATGACTCCCTTGTTTGATGGAATTCAATGGATTGAAAGTATAAAATGGTATGCAAACATACTTATAGCAATGAATATAATGTTTGGTGTAAACACAAAAGTTGATTTTAAAATCAATTTGAGTGGAGGAGTCCTTACAACCAAAGAAGGAACCTTGTTAGCAAGAAATAAGGAGACTATCTTGAAATTCAATAATAAAAATTTCAATACTTGTAAGAAAATTTAATCAACATTATTGACTCCTTTGTTTGGTGGAATTCAATGAATTTAAAGTACTAAAGGTGTACAAATGTGCTAGTTACAATTAATATAATAGTTAATGTTGATACAGAAGTTAATTTCAAAATCATTTTGTATGAATTAATCCTTGTAAAAAAATAAAGGATCTTGTTGGCAAGATATTAAGAAATGATCTCATTATTGAAGAATCAAACCAATCTATACCTAGAAGTAAAGATGACCATGATTAATCACTCCTTTGTTTGATATAGTTTAGTGGATTTAAAGTATAGATGTGCTTGTTGCAATGAATATAATTTTTGGTGTAAATACAATAGTTAATTTCATGATTATTTGTGTGAATGAGTCCTTGCAATGAAATGATAAGTTGTGTTAGAAAGAAATGATGAGTCAATCTCATTATCAAGTAATTAAACCACTTAACACCCATAAGAAAAGCTTATCAAGATCAATGAACCTTTTGTTCAAGGGAATTGAATGGATTTAGAGTGCCAAGGGCTTACGAGCATGTTTATTGCAATGAATTTAATGTTTGTTGTTGAACAAAAAATTAATTTCTAGATCATTTTGTATGAATGAATCCTTGCTAGAAATGAAGGAGCCTTGTTAGTACGTACCAAATGAGCCACTTAATATGTGTAAGAAAAGAAAATCAAGATAAAAAAAAAACTTGCTATAATGAATATAATGTTAATGTGGATGCAAAAGTTAATTTTAAGATCATTTTGTTTGAATGGCTTCTTATAATGGAATGAGAAGCAATTTTAGTAATATATGAAGTGAAATTCTCACCTTTCATGTGATGAACCATTCCAACCATGCGAAAAAACCTAATCTTGATCAAATAAACCTATGTTTGATGGACTTTAATGGATTCAGACTACCAAAGTTGTATTAATGTGCTTGGTGTAAGGAATCTAATGTTTGGTATGGATACAAAAATTCAGTGCATAATGATTTTATGTGAATAACTCCTTAGAATGAAAAAAGTTGCCTTCTTAGTAAGAAATGAAGTAATAATCTAATCTTTCATGCAATGAACCATTCCAACCATGTATAAAAATCCAATCAAGATTAAGGACCTCTATGTTTGGTGGATTTCAATTGATTTATTTAGACTACTAAAATTGTAGTTTTGACCTGAGCAATGAATCTAATGTTTAGTGTAGATACAAAATTTAATTTCATGATCATTTTGTCTAAAAGAGTCATTATAATGAAAAGAGAAGCCATATTAGCATGAAATGAAGTAGGGTCTTATCCTTTAGGAATTCAACCATTCAATTCCTAGAAGAATAGGTTATCAAGTCATGATCACTTTTTCTAAATGAGTTCTTTAAAAGAAAGAGGAAGCCATATTATCATGAAATGAAGTATAGGTCATACCTTTCAAGATTGAACAATTCAATCCTTGGAAGAATAGCTAATCAAAATCAATGAGTCCTTTGTTTGATAGACTTGAATAAATAGATTGCCAAAGGTGTATTCATGTGCATATCAAAAAGAATCTAATGTTTGGCATAGACAAAATGATTTATTTCATGATCCTTTGTCTTGATAAGTCATGGCAACAAAAGGACAAGACTTATTAGCAAGGAATGAAGTGGTGGTCTCATCTTTTACACAATTAACCATTCAAACCATACTGTAAAAGTTAATCAAGATCATTAACTCCCTTAGTGTATGGAATTCATCCAATTTAGTCTAACAAAGGTGTATTGATGTGGTTTTCACATTGAATCTAAAATTTGGTGTATAAAATAGTTAATTTCATGTTCGATTTGTATGGGTGAGCCTTGCAACGAAAAGAGAAGCATTACTAGTAAAGAATGAAGAGACAATATGATCTTTCAAATAATGAATTATTTAAACCATGTTAGAAAACATAATCAAGATCACTAATTTTTAGGCAATGAAAAATTTAAACCATGTAGAAAAAAAGTGTGATTGATCTAGATTACCTTTTCTTATACATAATGAGTGTTTCAATTATTAAAAAATGGAATCATCTATCCATTTCTAACCAACAAGGCTCCTTCCCTCAGTGCAAAAACTCATTTATACAAAATGTTGGTGACATTAACTTTTGTGTTTACACAAAACATTATATTCATTGGAACAAGCACATTTGCAAAACTTTGATACTCTAAACCCATTAAATTCCATTGCACACCTTAGGTACCGTAAACCCATTGAATGGTCTAATTCTTGAATAATGAGACTGCCTCTTCATTTTTGATAACAAACTTCTCTTTTTATTTTAGGACTCATTTGCACAAAATCATCTTATAATTAACTTTTTGTTAACCACAAACATTATATTTTTTTATATCAAGCTCATTTATACATCTTTGATACTCTAAATCCATTAAATTTCATTGAAAAAGGAGTGGTTGGTCTAGATTACCTTTTTTATGCATATTGGGTGTTTTAATTGGTGAATAATGAGATAGTGTCTTCATTTCTAATCAACAAGGCTTCTTCATTTGTTGTAAGGACTCATTTGCACAAAATGATCGTGAAATTAACTTTGGTACCTTCACAAAACATTGTGTTCATTGGAACATTTTCACACCTTTAGGACACTAAACCCATTGAATTCCATCAAGTAAATGAGCCATTGATCTAGATTAGCTTCCCTCAACAATGAGACTATCTCTCCATTTTTTTATAACAAGGCTTCTCTTTTTGTTGCATGGACTCATTTACACAAAAAATGATCTCATAATTAACTTTTGTGTCATCAAACATTATATTCATTGCCACAAGCTTGTTTGTACCTCTTTAGTACTTTAAATCAATTGAGTTCCATCAAATTAAGGTGTGATTTGTCTAGATTTCCTTTTCTTATATGTATTGAATGTTTCAATTGTTGAAAAATGTGACTGTCTCTTCATTTTTAATTAAAGGACTCCTTCCTTCATTTCAAGGACTCCTTTTACACAAAATGATGGTGAAATTAACTTTTATGTCCACATAAAACATTATATTCAATGGAACAAGCATGTTTGGACACCTTTGATACTTTAAATCCATTAAATTCCATCTTGTTAATGAATCATTAAACTTGATTAACTTTCCTTAAAGATATTGAATAGTTTAATTTTCAAACAAAGAGACTGTCTCTTCATTCCTTTTATAACAAGGCTCCTATTCTTGTTGCAAGGACTCATTCACACAAAATGATCTTGTAATTATCAACAAATATTATATTCATTGCAACAAACTTATTGGTACATCTTTGATACTCTAAATCCATTGAATTCCATAAAAAAAAAAAGGTGTAATTGGTCTAGATAACCTTTTCATATATTTATTAAGTGTTTCAATTGTTGAATAATGAAATTGTCTTTATTTCAAACAAACAAGGCTCCTTTTTCTGTTACTAATGAGATCCATGGAGGAGCTGATGCATGGAGGGCTTCTAAAGATCCATTGAGCATTCAAGATGGGCCAATGACATGTTGAAGAGCTAAAATGATGAACGAAGCACTTAGTGGGTTTATTGAAGAAATTTGAGTCAAAGAAGCTAATTCAAGCTTGAAGGGTAAGAAAGCTTATCATAATGAGGCTTGAGACTTTATTAATTGAATATGATGAATGGCCTATTAAGTGATTGTAAGGATTTTTGTAACAACTCCTAAAACAAATAGGAGTAGATTTATTGTTAGCTTATTTAGGAAATGAGAATTTTCTCCTTTGGTTCTTTCACAAACTAGAGAAGTTAAGAAGAACTAACTTTTCTTATGGCATTTAACTCAACTTATCACTCCTACATTTGTTCTTTTCTTAAGTGGGATGTCCATATCTTTCTTTATACCTCAAGTTCATTTTCCTTGAACATTAGGTCTAAGTCTTATGTGATTGAAATCTAATTTTGCTTTCTTAGGTTCTTGTTTGATTCCTTACGTGTTGGGTCCCCAAGCCACATCTTTTGGGGTTCACATTAGCTAGTATTAGAGCTTTAGGGCATAAATTAGGTTTATTTATCTAAATTTGAGATTTTTGTTTGTTCTTCTTCTTAGCCTTATTCTAAAACCTCTTTTTCTTTGAATTTTCAAACCCTAGTTTAACTTTTCTTGGCTTTAAATCCATGCAAAAAGAAACAATGTAAAATGTTCTTTGTTGCAATGAACAATTGTATTAAGTGAAATAAATCCATGCAACAATTGTCTACTTCTTTGTATTAACAAGCTTTATATTAAGTGAAGTCACCCAATTTGTCTTTCCAAAGAAATGTAAAGTCTTGTCTTGAAAACTTAAAGAGATAATCTCATTGTTCAACAATTAAACCATTCAATACCTATAAGAATAGGTATAAAAGATCAATGACTCATTTTACTTGGTGGAACTTAATTGGTATAGAATACCAAAGGTGTGCACATGTGCTTGTTCGAATTAATATAATATTTTGAGTAGACACAAATGTACTTATATGTATTAGGTGTTTCAATTCATAAATGATGAGACCATCTCTTCATTTTTAACTAACAAAGCTCCTTCTTTCATTGTAAACACTGATTTACACAAAATATGTATAAGAAATAGTAATCTAGATGAATCACGCAATTTTTTTGATGGAATTTAATGGATTTAAAGTACCAAAAATATACAAATGAGCTTGTAGCAATGAATATAATATAGATTGTTTAACCAAAAGTTAATTATGAGATCATTTTACATGAATGAGTCCTTGGAATGATGAAAGGGGCCTTTTTAGCAAGAAATGAAAAGATGGTCTCATTCAAAAAGTGAAACTCTTAATAAGAATTTCAAAAGGTCATCTAGATAAATCACAACACTTTTTGACAAAATTTAATGGATTTAAGTACCAAAGATGTACAAACGAGCTTGTTTCAATGATTATAATGTTTTGTGTAGATGCAAATGTTAATTCAAAAAGTAAAGTCTTGTCTTGAAAAATTGAAGAGATAGTCTCATTGTTTAGGAATTAAACCATTCAATACCTATAAGGAAAGACAAAAATGATCAATAACTCAGTTTACATGATGGAACTTAATTAATATAGAGTACTAAAGGTGTGCACATGTGCTTGTTCCATTTAATTTAATGTTTTGAGTACACACAAACATGCTTATATGTATTGAGCGTTTCAATTCCTAAATAATGAGATTGTCTCTTTATTTCTAACTTACAAAGCTCCTTCTATCATCTAAACACTCTTTTACACAAAATATGTACAAGAAATTGTAATCTAGAACAATCACACCAGTTTTTGATGGAAAGGATGTATCGTACCAAAGATATACATATGAGCTTTTTGCAATGAATATAAGGTTTGTTGTTGACAAAAAAGCTAATTACAAGATTAGTTTGTGTGAATGAGTTCTTGCAATGAAGGAAAAGGTGGCTGTGTTAGCTAGAAATGAAGAGATGGTCTCATTTAGGAAATAAAAATCTCAATACATATTTGAAAAAGGTAATCTAGACCAATCACACCCTTTTTTTGAAGTAATTCAGTGGGTACAAAGTACCAAAGAATATAATATTTTGTGAAGACAAAAATGTTAATTTCACCATCATTTTGTGTAAATTTTCCCTTCCAAGTAAAAGTGAAGTCTTGTCATAAGAAATTGAAGAGACAATCTTGTTGTTCAAGAATTAAGGCATTAAATACTAGTAAGGAAAGCCAACAAAGATCAATGACTCATTTTACTTGAGGGAATTCAATGGCTATAATGCCATTGACATAAAATTTAATTACGAGATATATTTGTGTGAATCAGTCCTTGCAATGAAGGAAGGAGGCCTATTAGCCAAAAAATTAAGAGATTGTCTCATTTAGAAAATGAAACTATCAATATGTATTTGAAAAGGTAATTTAGACCAAAAACACCTTTTTTTTGATGAAATTTAATGGATTTGGAGTACCAAAGATGTACAATCAAGCTTGTTGCAATGAATAAAATGTTTTATGTGGACACAAATGTTAATTTCATTATCATTTTGTGTAAATTTGTCCTTCAAATGAAAAGTGAAGTCTTGTCATGAAAAATTAAAGAGTCAATCACATTGTTTAGAAATTAAACCATTCAATCCCTATAAGGAAATCTAATAAAGATTAGTGAATCATTGCACTTGATGGAATTCAATGGGGTCATAATACCAAAGGTGTGCAATTGTGCTTGTTCCAATGAATATAATGTTTTGTGTAGACACAATTGTGCTTATATATATATATTAAGTGTTTCAACTCCTAAATAATAAGACTATCTCTTTATTTCAAACTAACAAAGCTCCTTCTTTTGTTGCAAGCACTCATTTATACAAAATATGTAAAAGAAATGGTAATATAGGCCAATCACACCATTTTTTGATGGAATTCAATTGATTTTGATTTCCAAAAATGTACAAATGAGTTTATTGCAATGAATATAATATTTTAGGTTAACACAAATGTTAATTTCACCATCATTTTCTATAAATTTGTCCTTCCAATAAAAAGTCAAGTCTTATCATGTAAAATTGGAGAGTCTCATTGTTTGGGAATCAAACTAGTCAATACCTATAAAAACTAATAAAGAACAAAAACTCATTTTACTTGATGTAATTCAATGGGTATAGAGTACCAAAGTTTGCAAGTGTGCTTGTTCCAATGATTGTAATGTTTTATGTAAACACAAATGTGCTTTTAGGTATCGAGTGTTTTAATTCTTGAATAATGAGATCATCTCTTCATTTCAAAGTAGCAAAGCTCCTTCTTTCATTGCAAGCACTCATTTGTAGAAAATATGTATAAGAAATTGTAATCTAGACTACTCACACCATTTTTTTTAATAAAATTTAATAGTTTTAGTGTACCAAGGATGAATGAATAAGCCTTTTGCAATGAACATAATGTATGTTGTTCACACCAAAGTTAATTGAGAGATCTTTTTGTGTGAATGAGTCCTTGCAATGATGAAAGGGTCCTTGTTAGTTAGAAATGAAGAGATAGTCTCATTGAGGAAATGAAACACTGAATATGTATTTGAAAAGGTAATCTAGACTAATGAAAACTTTTTTTTGATGAAATTCAATGGATTTAGAGGACCCAAGAGGTACCAACAAGTTTGTTGCAGTGAATATAATGTTTTATGTAAACACTAATGTTAATTTCACTATCATTTTGTGTAAATTTGTCTTTCCAATGAAAAGTGAAGTCTTATCATGAAAAGTTGAAGAGATAGTCTCATTGTTTAGGAATTAAACAATTCAATAGCTCTAAGGAAAGGTAATAAAGATCAATGACTTATTTCACTTGACAGAACTCAATAAGTACAGAGTACCAAAGGTATGTAAACATGATTGTTCCATTAAATATAATATTTTGGGTGGACACAATAGTGCTTATATGTATTGAGTGTTTTAAATCCTAAATAATGAGACTCTCTCTTTATTTCTAACTAACAAAGCTTTGCTATTCATTACAAGCACTCATTTACCAAAAATATGTATAAGAAATGGTAATCTAGACCAATCACACCTTTTTTTTTTTTTATGAAATTCAATGGATTTAGAATATCAAAGAAGAAGAAATGAACTTGCTGCAATGAATATAATGTTTTATGTAGATACAAAAGTTAATTTGACTGTCTTTTTAGGTAAATTTGTTCTTCTAATGAAAAGTGGAGTCTTGTCATAAAAAATTGAAGAGACAGTCTTATTATTTAGGAATTAAGCAATTAAATACCTATAAGGAAAGATAATAAAGACCAATGATTCATTTTACTTGGTAGAATTCAATGGGTACAAAGTATCAAAGTTGCATAAATGTGCTTGTTCCATTGAATATAATATTTTGTGTAAACACAAATGTGCTTATACTTATCAATTGTTTCAATTCCTGAATAATGAGCTTGTTTCTTCAATTCAAACTAAGATGGCTTTTTCATTTGATGGAAGCACTAATTTACACAAAATATGTAGAAGAAATGATGATCTAGACTAATCACACTAGTTTCTGATTGAATTCACCAAAGATGTATAGACAAGCTTAGTTCAATAAATATAATATTTTGTGTTGACACAAATGTTAATTTTATCATCATTCAATACTTGAAAGGAAAGCTAATAGAGATCAATGACTCATTTTACTTGATGAAATTCAATGGGTACAGAGTACCAAAGGTGTGTAAATGTACTTGTTTCAATGATTATAAAGTTTTGTGTAGGCACAAACATGCTTAGATGTATTGAGCATTTCAATTCCTAAATAATGAGATTCTCTCTTCATTTTTACTAACAATGCTCCTTCTTCCACTCATTTATAGAAAATGATAACGAAATTTTTGTTATGAAAAATTAAATAGGCAATCTCATTATTCAAGAATTAAACCATTCAATACTTAAATGGAAAGCTAATAAAGATCAATAACTCATTTTACTTGATGGAATTCAATGGGTATAGAGTACCAAAGGTGTGTAAATGTACTTGTTTCAATGATTATAAGGTTTTGTGTAGGCACAAACATGCTTAGATGTATTGAGCATTTTAATTCCTAAATAATGAGATTCTCTCTTCATTTTTAACTAACAATGCTCCTTCTTCAACTCATTTACACGAAATATGTATAAGAAATTAATTCAATGGATTTAGTGTACCAAAGATGTACAAATGAGCTTATTGCAATGAATATGTATAATGTTTATTATGGACATGAAAGTTAATTTTGAGATCATTGAATGAGTCCTTACAATGAAGGAAGGAGCCTTGTTAGATAGAATGAAGAGATGGTCTCATTTAGGAATTGAAACACTCAGTACATATTTTAAAAGGTAATCTAGACCAAATACACCTTTTTTCTCTTTATGAAATTCAATGAATTTAGAGTACCAAGATGTACTAATGTTAATTTTGCCATCATTTTGTGTAAATTTGTCCTTCCAATAAAAAAAAAATCTTGCTATGAAAAATTGAAGAGGTAATCTCAATGTTCACAAATTAAATTACTTAGTATCTATAAGGAAAGCTAATAAAGATTAATGACTTATTTTACTTGATAGAATTCAATGGGTATAAAGTATCAAAGGTGTGCAAATGTGCTTATGTCAATGATTATATTATTTTGTGTGGACACAAACATGCTTTTATGTATCAAGATTTTCAATTCTTGAATAATGAGATTGTCTCTTCATTTCTAACTAACAAAGCACCTTCTTTCATTAGAAGCACTCATTTACACAAAGTGGGTGTAAGAAATAGTAATTTACACAAATCACACCATTTTTTGTTGGAATTTAATGGATTTAGTGTACCAAATATGTACAAATAAGCTTGTTGCAATGAAAATAATGTTTTTTGTTGACACAAAAGTCAATTACATGATCATTTTGTGTTAATGAGTGCTTGCAACGAAGGAAGAAGTCTTGTTTGCTAAAAATGAAGAGATGGACTCATTTAGGAATTGAAAAGCTCAATACATATTTGAAAGGTAATCTAGACCAATCAAACCATTTTTTTTCTAATTTAATGGATTTAGAGTATAAAAAATGTACAAACAAGCTTGTTGCAATGAGCATAATGTTTTATGTAGACTCTAATGGTAATTTTACTGTCATTCTATGTAAATTTTTCCTTCCAATGAAAGCAGAAGTCGTATGATAAAAATTGAAGTGATAGTCCCATTGATCATGTCATAAACTATTTAGTACCTATAATGAATTCTAATAAAAATCAATGATGCATTTTACCTAATTGAATTCAATGGATACAAAATATCAAAGGTGTGCAAATGTGCTTGTACCAATACAAAAGTTAATTTCACCATTATTTTGCAAAAATGAGTCCTTATGACAAAGGCAAAAGCCTTGTTAGTTAGAAATGAAGAGAGAGTCTCATTATTCAGGAATATAATAGGATAAAGGAAAAGGTAAAAATTTTATTTTGCTCTTTTAAAAATACCTTAAAAGGAAAATTTTTTTATGACCTTTAATCAAGGACAACAAAAACATTGGCATCAAAGGCATAAAAAATATATTATAGAAATGGGTATTGTCGATTTTTACTTATATTCAAAATATTTATAATATTCAACAAAAACCTTTTACTAATTTTTTGGCATAAAAAACTACCTAATCCTTGAGAAAGCATACTAAGAATATTTAACCAAAAAGGGCAAAAGGGTTAGTAATATTTTCCCTCCTACCTTAAATCTTTCTTTAAAAATTAAGTAAAGTGAGGTTATAGATTCACCTTGCAAGGCCAAAGCTATGACCAATGATGTAATATAGTAAGACAATTGTACTAATTTGTATCTTAATTGGTGGGCTCTCAATTGATTAGAATAGAGGAAAAAGTCAAAGAAATATTTCACAATTGGGACTTTATTCCTAATCTCTTAGTTAAAATAGAAAAAAAAAAGGGTTTTACTTAAATCCTTATCCTCTAAAGATATTAACTATAATATGACCAATAGTAGTTCTAAAAAAATAGAACTAATGGAGGAAATAGATAAATGGTTTAAAAGCCTTGGTCTAAAAGATAAAGAAGCTATTGTTCTAGAAAAAAAAAATTAGATTAAATCTAACAATAAAGGTGAAAATACCAAAGAAGACTTAGAAGAGTTAGAACAACTTCAACAAATGTTCTTATTAAAACAACAACCATTAAAGAGTAGTCCTTTTCATACAAAGGAAACTCTTTGTGCTAATAAAATAACCTTTAATAAGGTTCCTACTATGTTATGCTATCCAAGATCAATACATGTTGACCTCTTATTGGAAGAATAATTAGAGTATAATTATGTTCAATATGATGGTAGTCGTATAGTTGAATGGAATCTTAATGGTGTGATTGACCATCAGATTCTAATTTTGTTGCATTACAGGATGATGTTTGTAACAACTACCAAAACTAAGAGTAATTATGATCCTTATTCTGCTAAAATCATAACAAGTGGGTTTACTAAATAGCTTAAAGGTTGGTGGAATTTTTATTTATCTAATAAGGTAAAAAATCAAATTTTTTTTTTCTATAAATCCAAAAACAACAATATTGATCGTTGATTATGTTAATACACTAATTTATACAATCACTAATCATTTTATTGGTATTACCATTTTGTTAATGGACAAGACATATGAATAACTCATTAATTTGAGATTTCCTAACTTGTCTCATTTTGAGTGGTATAATGATGTATATTTTTCTCTAAGGTCTTTACTTAAGAACATAGTCAAAGTATCTTCTAGAATAAAAAATTTCTCTTTGGGTTATGTACTCTATTTGCTAAGAGAGTTAACTCTCGATAAAGGTCTTAAAAAATCCTTGAAGCAAATTTTCTTAGTAAAAAGTGATCCTAATAAATCAAATATAGAAAATGAAGTTCTTGAAAAAGATAATTCTTTTGAGTTTGATTTAGACACTAGCTATAAAGGAAAATGTCATCCCTGTCAAGCTATGTGTAAATATAATGGTTTATTAGTCTTAACAAAAGTAAATAACATCATTTTGGACCTTATTGACAAAATTCCAAATCCCAAAGACAAACAAAAACAACTAGAAAAATATTTACATCTAGTAAAAGATCATATGCTAGTTTTAGCCAACAAATTGCTAAAATAGAAGAAAGTTGTAATTTAAAAACTATCATGCTTAAAATAAAAGAAAGCACTTTTAGCATAGAAAAAAACTAAAAAGGAACCAACAATTATCGAGCTTAAAGTTGACATAAAAGAATTAAAATTTGAGTTTAGAAAATTAAAAGATAGGATTATTATCCTAAAGACTATTACTAAAGATAAAGAAGAAAGTATTGTAGATCAACCAGACACTTTGTTAAAAGAAGATGAGTTAGAAACTCTTTAATATGTTAATCTTATTGATAGGGTTATGGGTAATAATAGAAATGTTATGCCCTCTGGATTAAAAAAATATTCTTTCTAAATTTTGAAAAATTATGAACAAAATATTTAATGCTTATTTAGCTTTATTCTTTTTTATATCATTGATGTATTATTTTTTCCTAATACCATTGAACAACATTTTAAGCAATTAAACATTTTCTTAAATATCATGAAATGGGTAGGTCTAGTTGCTTCTTCTTGAAAAATGAAGTTGTTTCAAACCAAGATTTGCTTCCTTGGTCACTTCATTTAAAATGGAATTATTATGCCCATCAATCAAGCAATTGAGTTGCCTCTAAATTTCTTAATGAAATCAGGGACAATCAATAGTTGCAATGCTTATGGAAGTTTGAATTATCTTTCAAAATTTTAGAAAGAGTTAGCTTATGATGATAAACCCTATTTTAAAAGGCTTAAACGGAATCCTCCAAAATTGGTGGTCACCATAACTTTCCTATTATTACAACAAAAATACAAGAAGTTCAATCGGCAATGAATTCTTTGATATGTGCAGAAATCCCTACTACATTCTGGAGTAGGAATAAACATATTGTGGAATTGCCTTGGGTTGACTTTTAATGAAGTCAAATTCTTACCAAAGCCAAGACCATTACTTTGAGGCCTAAAGATTTAGAAATTTGTAAAACAAAAATTACTGAACTCTTAAAGAAAGGGCTTATTAGAAAAAGTAATAGCCCCTAGAGTTGTTTGGCATTTTATGTAGATAATGTGACTAAATTAGAATAAGAAGTTCTAGGATTAGTAATTGATTACAAACCTTTAAATAAGGTTTTACGTTGGATTAGGTACCTAATACCTAATAAAAAGGACTTACTAAACCAACTTTATGAAGCCAAAATCTTTTCAAAATTTGATATGAAATTTTGGTTATTGCAAAATCTAGATCGCATAAGGAATTGAACAAAAGAAAATTTTTTAGGAAGAAAAGAAGTGATGGTTTCATTCTTCTAGAATTAAACCACTTTATACCTATAAGAAAGGATAATCATGTTCAATTACTCTTTTTTTTATGGAAATTAATGGATTAATAATGTGAATATCATAAGGAAACTATTGCAGTGATTAATATAATGTTTAATGCATGCACTAATGATAATTTCATGATCAATTTGTGTGAATGAGACCTTATAAGTAAATGAAAAAACTTATTAACAAGAAATGAAGTGATGATTTCATTCTTTTAGAACTAAACTATTTAATATCTGCAAGAAGAGATGATCACAATCAATGACTCCTTTGTTGGATGTAATTTAATGGATTTGAGTGCCAATGTCATAAAGTTGTTACTATTGTGAGTAATATAAAGTTTGGTGCTTACACCGATGTTAATTTTATGATCAATGATGAGTCATTGCAACTAAGAGAGAAAGCTTGTTAACAAGAAATGAAGCAATAGCTTCTTCTTGAATTAAACCATTCAATACTTGCAAGAAAGGATATTTATGATGAATGAGTCTTTAGTTTAAAGGAATGCAATGGATTCAGAGTGTCACAATTATAAGACCATTATTGTCATGATAAATATAATGTTTGACACATACAACAAACCTAAGAGCCCAGTTCACATCAGTAGAAATACAAATTCATTTGTGTTGGGATATCATTAAAACTTGCACCCAATTGGGTTTAAACAACTCAGCAATTATCTATATAAGTGATAAACAACACAATCATTTTCATGACTCCTTAATAAGAGTAGTTGAATCAAGTTTAAGGGATGGACCTATTTGGTTTTCATGTTTTCCAAACTCTACATTGTCATATTCAGACTTAGAATTGCGATATTCATAACATTTAGAAGGAGTCTTGTTAGTTAATAATGAAGAGATGGTCTTGTTATTCAGGAATTGAAACATGTAATGCATATAAAAATATGTAATTTAGACCAATCACACCTTTTTCTGATGGAATTCAATGGATTTAGAGCACAAAAGATGTATAAACAAGCTTGTTGCAATTAATATAATGTTTATTGCAAACAAAAAAGTTAATTATAAGATCATTTTGTGTGAATTAGTCCTTACAAAGAGAAGAGAAGCTTTGTTATTAAAAAATGAAGTGATGGTCTCATTGTTCAGAAATTAAACCATTCAATACCTATGGGGAAAGCTAATAAATATCAATTGCTCATTTATTAGATGGAATTCAATGGATTCAGAGTATTAAAGGTGTATAAACATGCTTGTTCCAACGAATACAATGCTTTATGTAGATAGAAAGGTTAATTTCAACATCATTTTGTGTAAATGAGTCCTTACAATGAAGAAAGGAGCCTTCTTAGCTAAAGATGAAGAGATAGTCTCACTATTTAGGAATTGAAACACTCAATATGTTTAAGAAAAATGTAATTTAGACCAATCACACATTTTTCTTGATGAAATTCAAAGGATTTAGAGCACTAAAGATGTACAAATGAGTTTGTCGCAATGAATATCATGCTTGCTATTGACACAAAATATAATTATGATATCATTTTGTGTGAATGTGTCATTATAATGGAAATAGAAGTCTTGTTATCAAAAAATGAAGAGTGGCTCTCATTGTTTTGAAATTAATCCATTCAATACCTATAGAAAAAGCTAATAAAAGATAAATCACTCACTTAATTAATAAAATTAAATGGGTTTAGAGTATGAAAGGTGTGCAAACATGCTTGTTCTAATGAATACAATGTTTTGTGTAGAGACAAAAAATAATTTCACCATCATTTTGAGTAAATGAGTTGTTAAAATGAATGAAAGAGCCTTATTAGCTAGAAATGAAGAGTTGGTCCCATTATTCAAGTACTTAAACACTCTATAGGTATAACAAAATCTAATCAAGATCAAACATAGCTTTGTTTGAAGGAATTTAATATATTTAAAGTACCAAAGATATATAAATGAGCTTGCTACAAAAAAATATAATGTTTATTGTGGACATACATGAAAGTTAATTTTGAGATCATTTTGTGTGAATGAGTCCTTGTGATCAAGGAAGGAGTCTTGTTAGCTAGAAATGAAGAGATTGTCTTATTCAGGAATTGAAACACTCAATACATATTTTAAAAGGTAATCTAGATTCAAGAATTGAAACACTTAATACATATTTTAAAAGGTAATTTAGACCAAATACACCTTTTTTTTTTATGAAATTCAATAAATTTTAAGCACCAAAGATGTACAAATGTTAATTTTGCCATCATTTTATGTAGATTTGTCCTTCCAATGAAAAAGGAAGTCATGTTATGAAAAATTAAAGAGGTAATCTCATTGTTCAATAATTAAACCAGTCAGTACTTGTAAGAAAAGCTAATAAAGATCAATGACGTATTTTACTTGATAGAAGTTAATGGGTACAAAGTACAAAAAGGTGTACAAATATGCTTGCTTCAATGATTATATTATTTTGTGTAGACACTAACATGCTTCTATGTATTAAGATTTTCAATTCTTGAGTAATGAGACTGTCCCTTCATTTCTAACTAACAAAGCTCTTTCTTTCAATAGAAGCATTCTTTTACACAAAATGTTTATAAGAAATGGTAATCTACACAAATCACACCAATTTTTGTTGCAATTTAAAGAATTTAATGTACCAAATATGTACAAACAAGCTTGTTGCAATGAATATAATGTTTGATGTTAACACAAAGGTCAATTACAAGATCATTTTCTATGAATGAGTTCTTGCAATGAAGGAAGAAGTCTTGTTTGCTAGAAATGAAGAGATGGTCTCATTTAGGAATTACAAAGCTCAATACATATTTGAAAGGTAATCTAGACTAATCAAACCATTTTTTGGATGAAATTCAATGGGTTTAGAGTATAAAAGATGTACAAACAAGCTTGTTGTAATGAATATAATGTTTTATGCAAACACTAGTGGTAATTTTACCATCATTCTATGTAAATTTATCCTTCCAATGAAAGGAGAAGTCTTGTGATCAAAATTGAAGTGATAATCTCATTGTTCAACTAGTAAACTATTCAATACCTATAATGAATTTCAATAAAGGTCAATAATGCAATTTATTTGATTGAATTCAATAGGTATAAAGTATTATAGGTGTGTAAACATGCTTGTTCCAATGCAAAAGTTAATTTCACCATTATTTTGTCAAAATGAGTCCTTACGTTAAAGATAAGAGCCATGTTAGTTAGAAATAAAAAGATAGAGGAAAAGGTAAAAGTGTTATTTTGCTCTTCTAAAATTACCTTAAATGGAAAAAAATTTTTATGACCTTTAATCAAGGACAATAAAAACTTTGGCATCAAAGGCATAAAAAAATATATTGTAGAAAGGGGTATTGTTGATATTTTTACTTATATTTAAAATATTTATAATAAGGAAAAACTTTTCCTAATTTTTTGGCATCAAAATACTACCTAATCCTTGAGAAAGCTACCAATAATATTTAACCAAAAAGGACAAAAGGGTTAATAATCTTTGCCCTCTTTAAATCTTTCTTTAAAAATTGAGGAAAGTGAGGTCATGGATTCACCTTGTAAGGCTAAAGCTATGATCAATGTTGTAATATAGTAAAATAATTGTACTAATTTGTATCTTAACTAGTGTGATCTCAACTAATTAGAATGGAGGAAAACATTGAAAAAATATTTCACAAATGGGACTCTATTCCTAAGCCTCTAGTTAAATTAGAAATAAAAAAAGGGTTTTATTTAAACCCTTATCCTCTAAAGATATTAACTATAATATGACCAACAGTAGTTCTAAAAACATAGAACTAATGGAGGAAATAGTTAAATAGCTTAAAAGCCTTGGTCTAAAAGATAAATAAGCTATTGTTCTTAAAAAAAAAAAAAGATTAAATCTGACAATAAAGGTGAAAATAGCAAAAAAGATTTAGAAGAGTTAGATCAACTTCAAGAAATGTTCTTATTAGAACAACAACCATTTAAGAGTAGTCTTTCTCATACAAAGGAACCTCTTTCTATTTATAAAATAATCTTTAATAAGGTTCCTACCATGTTATGCTATCCAAGATCAATACATGTTGACCTCTTATTAGAAGAACAATTAGAGTATAATTATATTTGATATGATGGTAGTAGTAAGTTGAATGGAATCTTGTTGGTGTGATTGAACATCAGATTCTAATTTTGTTGCATTACATGATGATGTTTGTAATTTCTACCAAAACAAAAAATAATTCTAACCCTCATTTTGCTTAAATCATAACAAGTGGGTTTACTAGTAGCTTAAAGGCTAGTGGGATTTTTATTTATCTAATAAGGTAAAAAATCAAATTTTTTTTGCTACAAAACCAAAAGCATGAATACTAATCCCTGATTGTGTTAAAACACTAATTTATACAATCAACAATCATTTTATTGGTACTACCATTTTGTTAATAAACAAGACTTATGAATAACTTTTTAATTTGAGATGTCCTAACTTATCTCATTTTAAGTGGTATAAAGAAGTATTTTTCTCTAAGGTCTTTACATAAGAAGATAATCAAAGTATCCTCTACAAAGATAAATTTCTCTCTAGGTTTCCTACCTTATTTGCTGAGAGTTAATTAATAATTGATTATAATCACTACACCTATGGTAAACTAGCTGCTGAAGTAGTCACTAAAGGAATTAAACTCTATAATGAAATTAAACTACATAAATAGTTACAAAATGAGAAATCTCAAGGCAAAAGGGCTTTAGTTAGTTTTTGCAAGCAAATGGGTTATCCACGCATAAGATATCCCAATAAATAAAAAAAAGAAAGGTTATCAACCTTATGTGAAATGAAAAACTTCTTATGAGAAGAAAGGAATAAAGCAAAGAAAATTCCTGTAAAGAGAAAACCAAAGCAAACAATTGTTTGCTATAAATGTGGCAAAATAGGGCACTATTCAAATTAGTGCAAAACAAAGAAAAAAAAAATTCAAGAGTTAACTCTCTATAAAGGTCTTAAAAAATCCTTAATGCACATTTTCTTAGTGAAAAGTGATTCTAAAGAATCAAATTTAGAAATAGAAGTTTTTGAAGAAGATAATTTTTTTTAGTTTAATTTAGACACTAGCTACAAAGGAAAATGTGATCACTATCAAGCTATGTGTAAATATATTGGCTTATCAGTCTTAACAAAAGTAGATAACATCATTTTGGATCCTATTGACAAAATTCCAAATCCCAATGACAAATGAGAACAACTAGAAAAATATTTACATCTAACAAAACATCATATGTTAATTTTAGCCAACAAATTGCTAAAACAAAAGAAAGTTATAGTTTAAAAATTGTCATACATAGAATAAATGAAAGCACTTCTAGCATAAAAACTAAAGTAGAACCAATAATTATGGAGCCTAAAGTTGACATTAAAGAATTGAAAATTGAGCTTAAAAAATTAAAAATAGGATTGTTATCCTAGAGACTATTACTAAAGATAAAGAAGAGAGTAATGTAAATCTACTGACACTTTGTTGAAATAAGATGAGTTAAAAACTCTTCAATATGTTAATCTTATTGATAGGGTTATGGGTAATAATAGGAATGTTATGCCCTTTGGATTAAAAAAAATACTCTTTCTAAATTTTAAAAAATTATGAATAAAATATTCAATGGTTATTTAGCATTTACACTTATTTATATTGATAATGTATTGTTTTTTTCCTAATACCATCAAACAAAGTTTTAAGCATTTAAATATTTTGTTAAATATCATGAAATGGGTAAGTCTAGTTGCTTCTTCTAAAAACATGAAGTTATTTCAAACCATGATTTGTTTCCTTGGTCACTTCATTGAAAATGAAATTATTTTGCCCATAAATCAAGAAATTGAGTTGCCTCTAAATTTCATGATGAAAATAGGGACAATCAACAATTGTAATGCTTTTGGAAGTTTGAATTGTCTTTCAAAAGTTTGTAAAGTCTTAGCTTATGATGATAAACCCTTATTTGAAAGGCTTAAAATGAATCTTCCAAACTAGATGGATTAGCATAGCTTTTCTATTATTACAACAAAAATACAAGAAGTTCATTTGGTAATGAATTCTTTGATATGTGCAAAAATCCTTAATGCTTTCTGGAGTAGGAATAAACATATTGTGGAATTGCCTTATAAGTTGACTTTTGACAAAGTCAAATTTTTACCAAACCCAGGCCCATTGCTTTGAGGCCTCAAGATTTAGAAATTTGTAAAACAAAAATTATTGAACTTTATAGAAAGGGCTTATTAGAAAAAGTAATAGCCCCTAAAGTTGTCATGCATTTTATGTAGAAAATGTGGCTAAATTGGAATAAGAAGTTCCCATATTGGTAATTGATTACAAACCTTTAAATAAGGTTTTACATTGGATTAGGTACCCAATACCTAGTAAAAGGGATCTACTAAACTAGTTTTATGAAGCCAAAATCTTTTAAAATTTTGATCTGAAATTTAGTTATTGCTAAATTCAAATTGCATAAGGAATTAAACCAAAGAAAGTTTGCTAGGAAGAATTGAAGTGATAGTTTCATTCTTCTAGAATTGAACCTTTCAATACCTATAAGAAAGGATAATCATGTTCTATCACTCTTTTGTTTGATGGAAATCAATGGATTAATAAAGTGAATGTCATAAGGTAGCTATTGCAGTGATTAATATAATGTTTAATGCATACACTAATGATAATTTCATGATCAATTTGTGTGAATGAGACCTTACAACTAAATGAGAAAACTTATTAACAAGAAATGAAGTGGCAATTTTGTTCTTTTATAATTGAACCATTTAATACTTGCACGAAAGGATGATCACAATTAATGACTCCTTTGTTTGATGGAATTCAATGGATTTGGAGTGCCAAAGTCATAATGTTGTTATTGCTGTAAATAATATAACATTTTATGCATATAATGATGTTAATTTTATGATCTACGAATCAATCCTTGCAACTATGAGAGAAAGCATGTTAATAGGAGATGAAGTAATAGCTTTTTCTTGAATTGAACCATTTAATACCTACAAGAAAGGATATTTATGATGAATGACTCCTTTGTTTGAAGTAATGCAATGGATTCAGAGTGTCACAATTGTAAGGTCATTATTGTCATGACAAATATAATGTTTGGCACATACAATAAACTTAAGAGCCTAGTTCACATTAATAGAAATACAAATTCATCCATGTTGGGATAACATTAAAACTTGCTACCCAATTGGGTTTAAACATGTTATTAATTATCTATGTAAGTAATAAACATCACAATCATTTTCATGACTCCTTAATAAGAGTTGTTGAATCAAGTTTAAGTGATGGACCTATTTGGTTTGCATTTTTGCAAACTCTACATTGACATATTTAAACTTGGAATTGTGATATTCATAACATTTAGAAGGAGTCTTATTAGTTAGAAATGAAGAGATGGTCTTGTTATTATAGAATTGAAACATGTAATACTTATAAGAATAGGTAATCTAGACCAATTACACCATTTAGTAATGGAATTCAATGGATTTAAAGCACAAAAGATGTACAAACGAGCTTATTGCAATAACTATAATGCTTATAGCTAGCATAAAAGTTAATTATGAGATCATTTTGTGTGGATGAATCCTTACAATATGAAGAGGAGCTTTGTTATTAAAAACTAAAGTGATGGTCTCATTGTTTAGAAATTAATCCATTTAATACCTATGGGGAAAGCTAATAATTATCAATTACTCATTTATTGGATGGACTTTAATGGGTTTAAAGTATTAAAGGTGCACAAACATGCTTGTTTCAATGAATACAATATTTTATGTAGATATAAAAGTTAATTTCATCATCATTTTGTGTAAATGAGTTCTTGCAATGAAGGAAGGAGCCTTGTTAGCTAGAGATGAAGAGATGGTCTCAATATTCAGGAATTGAAACACTCAATATGTTTAAGGAAAATGTAATCTAGATCAACACACCCTTTTCTTGATGAAATTCAAAGGATTTAAAGCACAAAAGATGTACAAAATCATTTGTTGTAATGAATATCATGCTTGCTATTAACATAAAATACAATTATAATATCATTTTTTGTGAATGTGTCCTTACAATGAAAAGAGAAGTCATGTTATCAAAAAATGAAAAAAGATCATATTGCTTCAAAATTAAACCATTCAATACTTATAAAGAAAGTGGATAAAAGATCAATTACTCATTTAATTAATAGAATTCAATGGGTTCATAATACCAAAGGTGTGCAAACATGCTTGTTCTAATAAATACAATGTTTTATGTAGAGACAAAAAATAATCTCACCATCATTTTAAGTAAATGAGTTGTTGTAATGGATGAAGGAGCCTTCTTAGCTAGAAAAGAAGAGATAGTCTCATTATTCAAGTATTAAAACACTCAATAGGTATAAGAAAATCTAATCAAGTTCAAATAGAGCTTTGTTTGAAGGAATTCAATGGATTTAAAGTGCCAAAGATATACAAACAAGCTTATTGTAAAAAATTTAATGTTTACATTTCACACAAAATTTAATTAGGAGATCATTTTGTGTGAAGGAGCCCTTGCAATGGAACAGAAGTCTTGTTATCAAAAAATTAAGAGGCAATCTCATTGTTTGGCAATTAAGCCATTTAATGACAATAAGGAAAGCTAATTAAGATCAGTGACTCATTTATTTGACAAAATTCAATGGGTTCGTAGTACCAAAGGTGTGTAAACATGCTTGTTGCAATGAATACAATGTTTTATGTTGGCACAAAGGTTAATTTCACCATCATTATGTGTAAATGAGTCCTTACAGCAAAGGAAGTAGCCTTATTAGCTAGAAATGAAGAGAAAGTCTCATTATTTAGGAATTGAAACATTAAATAGCCATAAGAAAAGCTAATCAAGTTCAATCTAACCTTTGTTTAAAAGAATTCAATGGGTTTTGAGTCCCAAAGTTGTATAGACATGCTTGATGTAATGAATATAATGAATATAAATGCGCTAGTTATTAAAAAATGAGCAGACAATCACATTTTTGGGAATTAAACCATTCAATATCTACAATGAAAGCTAATTTAAGATCTATGACACCTTTGTTTAATGAAATTCAATGGATTCAAAGCTAAAAGGTATACAAACATGCTTCATCCAATGAATACAATGCTCTTATGTAGACACAAAATTCAATTTCTCTAACATTTTGTGTAAGTGAGTCTTTGAAATAAAAGAAGGAGCCTTGTTAACTAAAAATGAAGAGAATGTGTCATTTTTCAAGAATTAAGACACTCAATATGTATAACAAAGCTAATCAAGACCTCCTTTTTTTGATGAAATTCAATGGATTTATGTATCAAAGATGTATAAACAAGCATGTTGGATTGAATATAATGGGTGTTGTTGACACAAAAGTAAATTATGAGATCCTTTTGTGCAAATGAGTCATTGCAATGAATGGAGATGTATTGTTTACTATAAACGAGGAGACAATGTCATTATTCAAGAACTGAGACACTCAATATGTATAATGAAAGCTAATCAAGACCTCTTACACTTTTTTTGATGAAATTCAATGGATTTAATATACCAAAGATGTACAAATAAGCTTGTTGGAATGAATATAATGGGTGTTGTCGACACAAAAGTTTACTATGAGATTCTTTTGCTAGAATGAGTCCTTGTAACGAAAAGAGATGCCTTGTCAGCAAAAATGAAAAGGTAGTCTCATTGCTAGAGAATTAAACCATTTAATACCTATAAGGAAAGATAATCAAGATTAATGACACATTTGCTTGATGGAATTCAATGGATTTAAGTGCCAATGACAAACAAATGTGCTTGTTCCAATGAATAGAATGTTTTGTGTAGACATAAGTTAATTTTGCCATAATTTTGATCAAATAAGTCCATGTAATGAAGGAAGGAGGCATGTTAGTTAGAAATGAAGGGACAATCTCTTTATTTAGGATTTGAAATATTCAATAGGTATAAGAAAAGCTAATTAAGATCAATCAAAGCTTTGCTTGATGGAATTTAATGGATTTAGAGTTCTAAGGATGTGCAAATGAGCTTATTGCAATGAATATAATGTTGACGATTGGCACAAATGTTAATTTTGAGATCATTTTATGTGAATGAGTTGTTGCAATGAAAAGAGAAGCCTTGTCATCAAAGAATGAAGAGGTGATCTTATTGTTTGATAATTAAACCATTCAATACTTGTAAGAAAAAAAAATCAAAATCAATGACTCATTTACTTTATGGAATTCAATGGGTTCAGAGTACTAAGGGTGTGCAAACAAGCTTGTTCCAATCGATATAATGTTTTATGTTGGCACAAAAGTTAATTCACCATCATTTTATGTAATTGAGTCCATGGAATGAAGGAGGGAGAATTGTTAGCTAGAAATGAAGAGAAGGTCACATTATTCTAGAATTGAAACATTAAATAGCTATAAGAAAGCTAAGCAAGATCAAACTAACCTTTGTTTCAAGGAATTCAATGGGTTAGAGTTCCAAAGTTGTATAAATGAGCTTCTTACAAAGAATATAGTGTTTACTATTGACACAAAAGTTTATTATGAGATCATTTTATGTAAATGAGTCCTTGTAATGAAAGAGAAATCTTTATCAAAAAAAGGAAGGCATAAGCTTATTAGTTGGGAATTAAACCATTTAATTCTTATAAAGAAAGCTAATCAAGATTAATGACTCATTTGCTTGGTTGAATCCAATGAAGTCAGAGCATCAAAGACATATATATGTGCTTGTTCAAATGAATAGAATGTTTTTGTGTAGATGCAAGAGTGAACTTCAGCATCATTTACATAAATCCTTGTAATGAAGGAAAGAGCCTTGTTAGCTAGAAATGAAGAGAATATCTCATTATCTAAGATTTCAAACTTTCAATAGGTATAAGAAAAGCTAATAAAAACAATCAAATCTTTGTTTGATGGAATTCAACAGATTTAGAGTACCAAAGATATACAAACGAGCTTGTTGCAAGAATATAATGTTTTTTGTTGACACAAAGGTTAATTATGAGATCATTTTGTGTGAATAAGTACTTGTAATAAAAAAAAAAAAGAAAGAAGCTTTGTTAACAAAAAATGGAGAGGTAGTCTCATTGATTGAGAATTAAACCATTCAATATTTGTGAAGGAAGCTAATCAAGATCAATGACTCATTTACTTGATGGAATTCAATAGGTTTAGAGTACCAAAGGTGTGCTAAAGTGTCTATTCCAATGAATAAAATGTTTCATGTAAACAAAATTGTTAATTTCACTGTCATTTTGTGTAAATGAGTCCTTACAATGATGGAAGGAGCCTTATTGGCTAGAAATGAAGAGACTATCTCATTATTTTGGAATTGAAACACTCAATACACATAAGAAAAGGTAATCTAGACCAATTAGACTTTTTTCTTTTTGATGGAATCAATGGATTTAAAGTACCAAAGTTGTACAAACTAGATTGTTGCAAAAGATATATTGTTTATTGTTGATTATTGTTCACACAAAAGTTAATTATAGATCATTTTGTCTGAATGAGCTCTTGCAACAAAAGAGATGTCATACTTTCAAAAAATGAAGAGATGGTATCATTGTTTAGGAATTAAACCATTAAATACCTACAATGAAAGCTAAGCAACATCAATGACTTATTTGCTTGATGGAATTTAATGTATTTAAAGTACCAAAGATATACATGCATGCTTGTTCCCATGGATAGAATGTTTTGTGTAGAAGCAAAAGTTAATTTCACCATCATTTTGGGTAAATGAGTCCATGAAACAAAGAAAGGAGCCTTGTTAGTTAGAATTAAAGAGAAGGTCTCATTATTCAAGATTTGAAATTTTCAAAAGGTATAAAAAAAGCTAATTTAGATCAATCAAAGCTTTGATTGAAGGAATTCAAAGGATTGAGAGTATCAAAGATGTACAAATGAACATGTTGTAAAGAATATAATGTTTACTATTGACACAAAAGTTAATTATGAGATCATTTTTTGTGAATAAGTCCTTTCAAAGAAAAGAGAAGCCTTGTTATCAAAAAATGAAGAGACAATCTTATTGTTTGAGAATTAAATTATTCAATATTTGTAAGAAAAGCTAATTAAGATCAGTGATTTATTTACTTGATGGAATTCAATAAGTTTAGAGTACCAAAGGTGTGCAAACATGTTTTGTGTGGACACAAAAGTTAATTTCACCATAATTTTGTGTAAATGAGTCCTTGTAACAAAGGAAGGATCCTTGTTGGCTAGAAATGAAAAAGACTCACTACATATAAGAAAAGGTAATCTAGACCAATTAGACTTGTTATTGATTTAATTGAATGGATTAAGAATACCAAAGTTGTACAAATGAGCTTATTGTAAAGAATATAATGTTTACTATTGACATTAAAGTTAATTACAAGATCATTTTGTGTGAATGAGTCCTTGCAACCAATGAGAAGTCATGTTATCAAAAAATAAGGAGATAGTCTCATTATTTGAGAAATAACCATTTAATACCTAGAAGAAAATAAACAATGCTACACAATTCAAACATACAATACATAAGACACAAAACTAGATTCAGTAAATGAATGCTTAAGAGAGAAAGGACTTACATGAATATAGCTTTTAATAAATGACATTACAAGCTTACAGATTGTTTTGGAGTAAGTTTACAAATAAAGAAAAAAAGTTATGCCTTCTCCATGGGATATTCCTATTCATCTCTAAAGCCTATGCTTACAAACAAATACATTTTAAAAGTTTTCTTTATAAAGTATAAAGTGGCTTTATAAAAGAATTTTGTCCATTTTGTCCCTTTTACAACTCATATATATCTTTTGAGTCTTGCTTAATATCATCTTGTTGAGTAAGTTGATTGGAAACTTTTGCTTGACTATTTTTTATTTGGTCTTTAATAGATTGTAAAATACAAGCCATCAACTCAATTAGCTATTCTCTTGGCACACTCTTGACCAGTGTTTTAAGCATTTAAGCTAGATTCTTGATAGTTGGAGGAGTGGGTCTTACAATGTTGTTTCCTAAATTATTAACTCCTTTGGTAGTGTAAACCCCTTCATTGAAATAGTCAAAATTTTCCCACCATTGAATATTAATCCTTTGAACAAGCCATGATACAAGGTAAGTACCTTCTCCCATGATATTAACTTGTTTGGAAATGATATTATAATCCCATTTAATGATCCATGGAACATGATACCAGATAGTAATATTTTAAGATTTTATTCCACAAGTCACAATTCTTTTCACAAAATTATTCATAAATAGTTTTTACTTTTAAAGGGAGTGTAATGGGATGTAATCCCCATTTAAGGAACCATATTTTAAACTAATTGGAAAATTTAACCTTATCATGAGGAGATTAATATAAAGAAACCATGTAGATTTCTTTTATGGGTTTTTTGTAGAATAAAGATCTCTCCTAAGCTTGACTATAGTTAAAATAATTGAAAATTTTACCTTTCCACCAATTTTTTAATTTTTTATAGGCTAGCAAATCACTTTGCCATTCATCTATCTAGAAAGATGATCCTTTTGATTTTAAATTTTTCATATGCCCAATCTTTGGTAGATCCATAACCAGTGCCTTGTTCAATTGGTTCAATGATCACTAGACTTGTCTCAAAAGAATCTACTGATAATAATAGTAATCTTTCATGGTGGTATAAGGATACATGTTATCTTTTAGATAGAATCTCGCAACCTTATAAGCTAGAAGTTGAGCATAGTTGGGTTCAATTAGACACAAGAAGTCTATATAAACTTTGGGATAAAAGAACATGTAAGCTTTTTATTCCTTCTTTAGTCGTTGCTCATAAGCATCATTTGATAAAGGATTTAATTCCTTAATGTTTTGACTTGATGAACTTGAAGTATCCTTAATCGGAGAAATAATTGACTTTAATGGGGACATATGCCCTTATAGCATAGGCCTCTTACTTAGGAAGTGGTACCTTGTAAAAATTCAAGAGTTTGAAAGTCATGAAAAGAATTTGTAAATATCAAAATCAAAGGCTAATAATATTCCTTGCCATTTAGCAAGGATTTGCTTTGAGGCTATATTTTTGACATCTTTTAAAAGAACATCTTTAGTAGCTTTACAATCAATTCTAATAAGAAATTTTTGATTTAGTAAATCTCCTTCAAACTTTTGAATGCACAATACTATAGCAAAAATTTCTTTCTTAATTGTAGAGTAATTAACTCTAGCTTCTTCCAAATCCTAGAAGTAAAGCATAATAAGCTTTCTTTGTGGTGAATCTTTTATGTATTCCACCATATCCTTGGTTAGATTTTAAAGGCAACTGGATGGGGAACAATTAAGCATGTAGCATTTTGTTTTATTTTCTTAACAACTTTTGTATGAAAGTGTGTCAAATTAGGAGGATTTTTTCTAAGTCTTTCAAATAAAGGTTTAGCATCATATACTAATTCTTTATAAAAATCTAACATACAATTTAGGCTTCCTAGAAATCTTGGCAATTGATTTTTGCCTCTAGTTTCATTAAAAATTTTAAAAGCAAATTCAATTGCTTAAACTATTGGAATTACACTACCATTTTCAATGAGTGGCCAAGAAATGTAATCTTACTTTGGAATAACCTCATTTTTCTAGTAGAGGCTGCAAGGCCTACCTTTTGCATTACCAATAATAAAATAATTATATGTTTAAGAAGGAGAAGGCTTATCATCTAGGGGTTGCTATTCTGATGAGAGAATATGTTGTATTTGATTTCTATAATCTCAACTTATGTGATTAAGTCCTTGTAACTAAAGGAGAAAACTCATTATCAAGAAATGAACAAACAATTACATTTTTTTCAAATTGAACCATTTAATACATACAAGAAGAGAAAATCAAGATTAATCACTTCTTTGTTTGATGGAATTCCATGCATTTTTAAGGCAAGTGTCATAAGGTTATTGTTGTTGTGATTAATATAACTTTGGGTGCATACATCAATCTTGCAATTAATATAATTATTTCTTTTAATTGTCTTATTTCTCCTTTTAATTCATTTATGTTAGCTTTAAGTTCTTGTATAGAGGGTTCTTTAGAAGTAGAATTAGAAATATATCCATTTACTTTATGAATCACTATTTTAAGGCTATAACCTTCTTTTGGAAATATTCTAAGGTCCAAAATCATAGTATCTTCTTTTAGTTAAGACTAATAAGCCTTTACTTTCCTTTAAGACCTTACAATAACCACATTCTCTTTGACTTAAAATTGAAAGAGTGATCTTTTGGAATGTCTAATTCTATATCTTTTTGATTTGAATCATCATCAAATGAGAAAATAGTTAATAATGATCCTTTATGGCTTTCATCAATAGAGAGTTCTAAATTTTGTATAAATGAGTCCTTATAATGAAAGAAAGAGCCTTATTAGCTGGAAATGAAGAAAATGTCTCATTAGTTAGGAATTGAAACATTACATAGCTATAAGAAAAGCTAATGAAGATCAAACTAACCATTGCTTCAAGGAATTTAATAGGTTTATAGTACTAAAGTTGTACAAAGGAGATTGTTGAAAGGAATATAATGTTTACTATTGACACAAAAGTTAATTTCTTAAACAATTTATGTGAATGAATCTTTGTAACAAAAAAAAATTCTTGTTAACAAAAAATGAAGAGAGTCTCATTATTTAGGAATTAAACCATTTAAAACTTATAAAGAAAGCTAATCAAGATTAATGACTCATTTGCTTCATGTAATTTAATGGATTTAGAATATCAAAGTGGTACATATGTTCTTGTTTCAATGAATGAAATCTTTCATGTAGACATAAAGGTGAATTTCACCATCATTTTGAGTAAATGAGTCTTTGCAATGAAGGAAGGAGCCTTGATATCTATAAATGAGCAGAAGATCTCATTATTCAAGATTTCAAACCTTTAATATGTATATGAAGAGCTAATTGTCATCAATCAAAGCTTTATTTGATGGAATTCAATGGATTTATGGAACCAAAGATGTGCAAATAAGCTTGTTACAAAGAATATTATGTTTCCTATCAACACAAAAGTTAATTATGAGATCATTTTGTATGAATGAGCACTTACAATGAAAAATGGAGCCTTGTTATCAAAATATAAAGAGGTAGTCTCATTATTTGAGAATTAAACCATTTAATATTTGTAAGAAAAGATAATCAGGAGTAATAACTCATTTACTTGATTAAATTCAATAAGTTTAGAGTACCAAAGGTATGCAAATGTGCTTGCTCTAATGAATATAATGATTTGTCTTGATGTAAAAGTTTATTTCACTATTATTTTATGTAAATGAGTCCTTGTAATAAAGGAAGGAGCTTGGTTGGCTAGAGATGAAGAGACAATCTCTTTATTTAGGAATTGAAATAGTTAATGCAGATAAGGAAAGGTAACCTAGACCAATTAAACCTATTTTTTGATGGAATTCAATGGATTTAGAGTATGAAATTTGTACAAATGAGGTTGTTGAAAAGAATATGATGTTTATTGTTAGTGTAAATGCTAATTACATGATCATTTTGTACAAATGAGTCTTTGAAATGAGATAGAATTCTTGTTATCAAAAAATTAGGAGACAATCTCATTATTTGAGAATTAAACCATTCAATACATATTAGGAATGCTAACTAGAATCAATGACTTATTTGCTTGTTGGAATTTAATGGATTTAGAGTACCAAAAGTTCAAAGACATGCTAACTCCAATGCATAGAATGTTTTGTGTAGACACAAAAGTTAATTTCACCACCATTTTGTGTAAACAAATCCATATGACAAAGGAAGGAACCTTGTTAGTTAGAAATGAAGATATGATCTTGTTATTCTCGAATTTAAACAGTAAAAATGTATAAGAAAAGCTAAATAAGACCACTAAAACCTTTTTATTTTATAAATATAATTAATTAGATTTAGAGTAACAAACATGTAGAAATAAGTTTCTTGTAATGAATACAATGTTTGATATTGTCACAAAAGTTAATCACAAGATCATTTTGTGCAAGTTTTTGCAACAAAAAAAGAGAAGCCTTGCTAAAAAAAAAATGAACAAGTAGTCTCATTGTTCAAGAATTAAACTATTCAATTCTTGTAAGGAAAGCAAATCAAGATCAGTGCCTCTTGTTATCAAAAACTAAAGAGACAATCTCATTGTGTAGGAATTAAACATTTAATACCTCTAAAGAAAGCTAGTCAAGATTAAAGACTCATTTTGCTTGATGGAATTCAATGAATTCATAATATCAAAGATACAAGCATGTTCCAATGAATAGAAAGTTTTGTGCAAAAAAAAAAAAAATCACCATCATTTTGGGTAATTAAGTCTTTGTAACGAAGGATGGAGCTTTGTTAGCTAGAAATCAAAGATGTACATACATGCTTATTATAATGAATAGAATGTTTTGTGCAGACAAAAAGTGAATTTCACCATCTTTTCGGGTAAATAAGTCTTTGCAATGAAGGAAAGAGCCTTGTTAGCTAGAAATGAAGAGAAGGTCTCATTATTTAGGATTTAAAACCTTCAATATGTATAAGAAAAGCCAAAAATGATAAAAAAAAATTTTTTTTTTGATAGAATTCAATCAATTTAGAGAACAAAAGATGTGCAAGAGAGCATGTTGCAAAAAAGGTAAGAAAAAAGAAAAAAAAATGCCTCAATTTATTGAATTTAGAAAAAAAAAGGGAGTCTTTGATATTTTAAATCCATTGATGGAATTCAATGGATTTAGAATATCAACATTCATGCTTGTTCCAATGAATAGAATGTTTTATGTACACAAAAAGTGAATTTCACCATCAATTTGGATAAATAAGTCTTTTCAACAAAGGAAGGTGGGTTGTTAGGTAGAAATGAAGAGAAGGTCTCATTATTTAAGATTTCAAACCTTGAATATGTATAAGAAAGGCTACTCAAGATCAATCAAAGCTTTTTTGATGGAATTTAATGGATTTAGAGAACCAAAGATATGCAAATGAGTTTGTTGCAAAAATGAAAAGAAAATGAAAAGTGCTTTAATTTATTCAAAAGGTTTATAAACTTCAAAGAAAATTTTTTCTTGATTTTTCAGCTCCTAGTAAGTGTCTAGCTTTTGAAAATGCTTATCAAGAATATTTGAAAAAAATGGGTAAAAGTGTTAGTAGCATTCATCCTCCACCTTTAAATCTCTTTATTAAAATCAACAATAATGAGATTATTGCTTCACTTTATAAGGTTGAAGCAACCACTGGTGTTGTTATATAGCAAGATGATTATAGTAATCTTTATCTTCAATTTGTTGGATCTCAGCTTATGCATATTAAGCAAATGATTGAGGAAATAGCTCAAAATAGGGATGTTATTTCCAAACCTTTCATTAAACTAATAGTAGAAAAATAGGTTTTATTTAAACCTCTTTCATCTGAAGAAATAAATTACAAAATGGCAAATAAAAGTTTTGCTAAAGTAGAACTGGTAAGTGAAATCTTCAAAAGACTTAAAGGTATGAGATTAAAAGAAAAAGAAGCCATAGTGCAAGAAAGAGGGGAACAAATTAAATTTGAAAGTGAGATAGATGATTATATAGATCAATTACAAAATATGTCCTTATTAGAATAGCAACCTTTAAAGGATAAACCTTCTCCTTCTTATGCAAAGGAAAAAGAGGCACTTAGTGGGTTGATTAAAAGAATTTGTGCCAAAGAAGACAATTCAAGCTTAAAGGGTAGCAAAGCACATCTTAATGTGGGCAAAGGCTTTATTAATTTCATTGGAATACTTAATGGGTTAAGGTTACAATAAAATCCACTCTTAAATAGGAATTTATTATAAAATAAGAGTTTACAATAAAATAAGAGTGTTTTTATATTTTAAGAGTTTGTTATTGTCTTTATTTTTAAGATTTTTAGGATTGTTATTTCATCATATAAATATGCTTGATTTCATTGTTAAAAGGAGTAGAACATTAGTGAAAATAAAAGTAAGTATTTCTTATTCAATTCTTTAAAGAACTAAAGAACTTATCAAGATTTAACTTTTTTGGTGACATTCAGCCTAATTTATAACTCTTAAATCCCTTCTTTACTGAAGGTGCCATCCATATCCTTCTTTATAGCTTAGGTTTGTGTTCCTTGAATATTAGATCTAGGACTTGAATAATTGAAACCTAATTTAGCTTTCTTAGGTTCTTGTTTGATTCCTTTTGTTTGTTAGATCCCTAACCCACATCTTTTGGGATTCACATTATGGTGTCATTATTCAAGAATTGAAACACTCAATACATTAAGGAAAGGTAATCTAGACTAGTCATTTTTTTTTTGATGGAATTCAATGGATATAGAGTGCCAAAAATGGACAAATGAGCTTGTTGCAATTAATATAATATTTGATGTTGACACAAGTAAATTACAAGATCATTTTGTGGGAATGAGTCCTTGGAATGAAAAGATAAGCCTTGTTATAAAAAAAATGAAGAGGTAGTCTCATTGTTTAGGAATAAACTATTTAATTCATGTAAGCAAAGCTAATTAAGATCAATGACTCATTTACTTGATGGAATTCAATAGGTTTAGAGTACCACAAGTGTATAAATATGCTTGCTTTAATGAATATAATGTTTTGTGTAGATATAAAAGTTAATTTTACCATTATTTTGTGTAAATGAGCCCTTATAGTAAAGGAAGGAGCCTTGTCAGTTAGAAATAAAGAGACAATTTCATTATTAAACAATTGAAACACTCATCATGTATAAGAAAAGGTAATATAGACCAATTACACCTTTTTTTGATAGATTTCAAGGATTTAGAGTACAAAATATGAACAAACAGGCTTGGTGAAATTGATATGATGTTTGATGTTGACACAAAAAGTTAATTGCAAGATCATTTTGTGGAAATGAGGCCTTGCAACAAAAAGAGAAGCCTTGTTATTGAAAAATGAAGAGGTGGTCTCATTATTTAAGAATTAAATCATTCCTTAGAAGGAAAGCTAATCAAGATCAATGACTTATTTATTTGATGGAATTCAATGGGTTTAGAGTACCAAAGGTGTACAAACATGCTCATTCTAATGAATATAATGTTTTATGTAGACACAACAATTAATTTCATCATTTTGTGTATTGAATCCTTGTAATGAAGGATGGAGCCTTCTTAGCAAGAAATAAAGAGAAGAGCTTATTTAGGTATTCAAACACTCAATACATATAAGAAAATATAATCTAGACCAATCACACCTTTTTCTTTATGGAATTCATTGGATTTAGAGACCAAAGATATACTAATGAGCTTATTGCAACTAATATAATGTTTTCTATTGACACAAAAGTTAATTATGCAATCATTTTGTGTGAATGAGTCTTTACAATGGATGAGAAGCCCTATTATCAAAAAGTAAAGTAACCATCTCTTTGCTTCATAATTAAACCATTCTATACTTGTAAGGAAAGCTAATCAAGATCAATGACTTATTTATTAGATGGAATTCAATGGGTTTATAGTACCAAAGATATAGAAATGAGCTTCTGGCAATGAATACATTGTTTATTGTTGTCATAATAGTTAATTATGAGATCATTTTGTTCAAATGAGTCATTACAATGAAAAGAGAATTCTATTTATAAAAAAAAAATATGAGATAATCTCTTTGTTCAAGAATTAAATCATTCAATACCTATAAGGAAAACAAATCAAGTTCATTAACTTATTTGCTTCATGGAATCCAATGCATTCAAAGTACAAAAGTTATACAAATGTGCTTATTCCAATGAATATAATGTTTTGTGTAGCCATAAATGTTAATTTCACCATCATTTTGTGTAAATGAGTCCTTGCAACTTAGGAAGGAGCCTTGCTAGTTAGAATTGAAGAGATGATGATGAGATACATGGAGGATCAAATGCGTAAAGGGCTTTTAAGGATCTGTTGAGGTTTCAAGAAGGGCTAATAATATGTTCAAGAGCTAAAAGGATGAAAGAGGCACTTGATTAAAGAAATTTGGGCCAAAGCAACTATTTTAAACTTGAAGAGGTATAAAACATATCTTAATGCAAGTCAAGGCTTAATTTATTGTATAAGTATGCTAAATAAGTCAATGCCAAGTGATTGAAAAGATTTTACAACAACTCCAAAAAATATAGGAGTAGAATTGTTGTTAGCTTATTTAGGCTATTTGTCATTTTCTCTAGGGTTAGAGTTCTAAATTTAGCAGATAAATAGGCTTGATTTCATTGTTAAAAATAAGCAAAACATTAGTGAAGCTAAAAGTTAGAATTTTCTACTTTAGTTCTTTCAAGAATTAAGAACTTGTTAAGAATTTGCTCTCCTTATGGCATTTAACTCAACTTATCACTCCTAAATCCCTTCATTTTTGAGTGTGACGTTCATATCCTTCCTTATTCATTAGGTTGGCTTTTGTCAAACATTGGGTTTAGGTCTTGCATGATTGAAATCTGATTTAGCTTTCTTGGGTACTAGTTTGAATTCCTTGTTTGTGTTGGGTCACTAAGATATGTCTTTTGGGGTTCACACTAGTTAGTATCAGAACTTGGCTTTGAATCAAGTTTCCTTATCTAATTTTGAGGTTCATTTTTTTTTTGTTTGTCTTCTTTGCCGCATTTTATAACTTCTTGTTCTTTGAATCCACAAACCCTAATTTATCTTTTCTTGTATTTAAATTTTTGTGAAAAAAAAAAGAGAAAGTCTTGTTTGATAAAAAAGAAAAGAAAAAGAAACAAGAAAAAGAAAAAGAAAAGAAAATAAAAAAGAGAAAAAAAAAATCTATTTGATTCCTTCCTATCTCAAAAATAAATCTAGTTTAATTGGGGAAAGGGAGATAAAGGCTTTATTTCCTTATTTCTTTTTTATTCCAACAAGGATTTGGATCCAATTGATTCTTTTTTTTTTCTTGTATCTTGTAATTTAATCTTATTGAGTTCTAATCCATAACCTTAAATTCATTGCACTTTCCTAAATTTCTTTGATTCTAAATTGTTGGAATTAGTTGGTTATAAAGTGACTTTGATTGAACTTGTTTTGCTCAATAAAGGAGTGAGAGAGAGAAGCTAAATTTATATAGTGTGCAAACGTGAGAGTAAGTGTCATATTGTGAGAAAGTGAACTAAAACACATGAGAGAGTCTGTGCGAGTTTATTCCTAACATATATATATTTTTATATATGTGATGGTTCGAGGTTGAATCCTTTTAAGGAGAAGGAAAATGATGAGATTCATAGAGGATTTAATGCATAGAGAGCTTTTAAAGATCCATTGAGCATTCAAAAAGGACCACTAACATGTTTAAGAGCTAAAAGGATGAAAGAGGCACTTAATGGGTTGATTGAAAAAGTTTGGGCCAAAGAAGCTAATTCAAGTTCAAATAACAGTAAAACATATCTTAATGTAGGCTAAGGTCTTATTTATTGTTTAAGTATGCTAAATGGTTTTATGTCAAGTGATTGTAAGGATTTCTACAACAACACCAAAAAAAAGGACTAAATTTGTTGTTAGCTTATTTAGAAAGTTTATAATTATCTCTAGGGTTAGGATTATTAATTTACAGCAACTACAAATATGATTAGGAGAAGAATTGTTGTTAGCTTATTAAAGAAGTTTGTCATTATCTATAGGGTTTGGGTTGTTAATTTAGCTTATAAATGGGCTTGATTTCATTGTTAAAATTAAGTAGAACATTAGTGAAACTAAAAATGAGAATTTTCTCCTTCAATTATTTCAAGAGCTAAAAAATTTTTCAAGAACTAACTCTTCAAGTGGTGGTTAACTTGGCTTATCACTACAAAATCCCTTCTTTTCTAGAATACAGTGTCCATATCCTTCTTTTCAAACATTGGGTCTAGGTCTTGCATAATTGAAATCTAATTTTGCTTTCTTAGGTTTTTATATGAATTCCTTATATACATTGGGTCCCAAAGCCATGTCTTTCGGGGTTCACATTAGATGGTCTCATTATTTAAGAATTAACATAGTCAAAACATATAATAAAGGGTAATCTAGAGCAATCATACCATTTTTTGATGAAATTCAATGGATTTAGAGTACCAAAGAAGTACAAACGAGCTTATTGCAATGAATATAATGTTTGATATTGATACAAATGTTAATTATAAGATCATTATGTATGAATGAGTCCTCACAATGGAAAGAAAATACTAGTTATAAAAAAATGAAGTGAGAGTCTCATTGTTTGGAAATTAAACTATTCAATACCTATAAAGAAAGTTAATTGAGATCAATGACTCATTTGTTTGATGGAATTCAATAGGTTTAGAGTACCAAAGGTGTACAAAGATGCTTGTTCCAATGAATATAATGTTTCGCCTTCATTTTGTTCAAATAAGTCCATGCAATGAAAAGAGAAGTCTTATTATCAAAAAAAAGAAGAGATAGTCTCATTGTTTAGGAATCAATCCATTCAATACAAGGAATGCTAATGAAGATCAATGACTCATTTCCTTGATGGAATTTAATGGATATAGAGTACTAAAGGTGTACAAAAGTGCTTGTTCCAATGAATATAATGCTTTGTGTTGACCTAAATGTTAGTTTCACATCATTTTATGTAAATGAGTCCCTATAATGAAGGAAGGAGCCTTCTTTGTTAGAAATGAAGAGATGGTCTCCTTATTTAGGAATTAAAACACTTAATATGTATAGGAAGAGGTAATCTAGACCAATCACACCTTTTTTGATGGAATTTAATGGATTTAAAAAATCAAAGATGTAGAAACGAGCTTATTGCAATGAATATAATGTTTGATGTTGATATAAAAGTTAATTACATGATCATTTTGTGTGAATGAGTCCTTGCAACAAAATTAGAAGTCTTGTTATCAAAAAATGAAGAGATTATCTCATTATTTAGGAATTAAACTATCTAACACTTATAAAGAAAGCTAATGAGGATTAATGGCTCATTTAATTGATGGAATTCAATTGATTTAGAGTACCAAAGATGTATAAACATGCTTGTTCCATTGAATATAATCCTTTGTGTAGACACAAATGTTAGTTTCATTGTCATTTTGTGTAAATGAGTCCTTTCAATTATGGAAGGAGCCTTGTTAGATAAAAATGAAGAGAAGTTATCATTATTCAGGAGTTGAAACACTTAATACATATAGGTAAAGGTAATACAGACCAATCACCCCTTTTTTTGATGAAATTTAATGGATTTAGAGCACCACAAATGTATATAGGAGCTTGTTGTGATAAATATAATGTTTGTTGTAGATATAAAGTTAATTACAAGATCATTTTGTATGGATAAGTCTTTTCAACAAAAAAAGAAGTCTTGTTATCAAAAAATGAAGATATAGTCTCATTGTTCATGAGTTAAACCATTCAATACTTATAATGAAAGCCAAAAACAATCAGTGACTCATTTACACAACATTATTTGATGGATTTAAACTACCACAAGAGCACAAAAATGCTTGTTCTAATGAACATATTGTTCTGTGTAGACACTAAAGTTAATTTCACAATCATTTTGTGTAAATGAGTCCATGCAATGAAAAAAGAAGTTTTGTTATCAAAAAATGAAGAGACAGTCACATTGTTTGGAAATTAAAGCATTTAATACTTATAAGGAAAGCTAATGAAGATCAATGATTCATTTACTTTATAGTATCAAAGATGTACGAACAAGATTGTTTCAATGAATATAATGTTTGCTATTAACAAAAAGGTTAATGACAAGATTATTTTGTGTGAATGAGTCCTTGCAATTAAAAAAAAAAGTCTTGTTAACAAAAAATGAAGAGACTATCTTATTCAATACTTACAGGGCAAGCAAATTAAGATCAATGAGTCATTTGCTTGATAAAATTTAATGGATTTAGAGTACCATCTAAGAATGGAGACACTCATTATAGGAAATTTAGACCAATCACACATGTTTTAGATGAAATTTAATGGATTTAGAGTACCAAAGATGTAGAGATGAGCTTCTTACAATGAATATGCAAGCATACATTTCTTGCTTATTTGAGTAATAGCAATGAGATTCCCCATTATCATGCTCAGAATAGCTGGGATTTCTAGAAGAAGATGCCATTCATTTAATGAGAAATAAAAAGGAATATAAAAAATTCAAGTGGCTGAAGCTAAAGTAGCTACATTTGAAGTAATAAAAAGAAAAGAAATGACTGAAGTGGGAGAGTCAAAGTTGAAAAGAGGATTTGATATTAAGACAAAAGTTAATTTTGACATCATTTTTTGTGAATGAGTCCTTACAACGAAAAGAGCAGTCTTGTTATCAAAAAATGAAGAGATGGTCCAATTGTTCAAAAATTAAACCATTTGATGCCTATGAAGAAAGGTAATAAAAATTAATGACTCATTTACTTGATGGAATTCAATATATTTATAATATAAAAGAAGTACAAATGTTACAATGAATATAATGTTTTCTATTAACATAAAAGTTAACTATAAGATTATTTCCGTGTGAATGAGTCCTTCAATTAAAAAGACAAGTCTTATTATCAAAAAATGAAGAGATGATCTCATTGCTTAGGAATTAAACCATTCAATACCTATTAGGAAAGAAAATCAAGATCATTAAGTCATTTGCTTGCTTGAAGGAATTCAATGTGTTTGGAGTACCAAAGTTATACAAACAAGCATGTTAATTTGAAATGAAGGATGGACTTCAATACGCATAAGAAAAGGTAATATAGACCAATCACACCTTCTTTTTATGGGCTTTAATGGATTTAAAGTACTAAAGATGTAGAAACAACCTTCTTATATTGAAGACAATGTTTGCTATTCACACAAAAGTTAATTTTGAGATCATTTTGTGTGAATGAGTTCTTACAATAAAAAGAGAAGTCTTGTTATCAAAAAGTGAAGAGGTAGTTTCATTGTTTAAGAATTAAACCATTCAATACTTATAAGGAAAGCTAATGAAAATGAATAACTCATTTTCTTAATGGAATTCCATTAAAAAAAAGGTGTAATTGGTTTACATTATCTTTTCTTATACATATTATATGTTTCAAGTTTTGAATCACGAGACTAGCTCTTCATAAATCTTGATTAGCTTTCCTTACAAGTGTTGAAAAGTTTTATTCTCAAACAATGAGATTGCTTTTTCATTTTTCGTTAACAAGGCTTCACTTTTTGTTATAGGGACTCATTTACACAAAATGATCTCATAATTAGCTTTTGTGACAATAGCAACACTATATTCATTGCAATAGACTTGTTTGTACATTTTTAGTACTGTAAATCCACTGAATTTCACTAAAACTAAGGTTTGAATTATCTAGATTACCTTTTCTAATATTCATCAAGTGTTTCAATTTTTAAATAATGAGTCTATCTCTTCATTTCAAGCTAACAAGGCTCCTTCCTCTGTTGTAAGGACTAATTTACACAAAATGATGGCAAAATTAACTTTTATAACTACACAAAACATTATATTCATTACAACAAGCACTTTTGTACACCTTTGGTACTCTAAACTCATTGAATTTCATCAAATAAATGAGTCATTGATTTTGATTGGATTTCCTTAAAGGTATTGAATGGTTAAATTCTCAAACAATGAGACTACCTCTTCATTTTTTGATAACAAGGAAATGAGATCCATGGAGAAGTCAATGCATAGGGGGCTTCTAAGGATTTATTAAGCATTTAAGAAGGGCGATTGATGTGTTCAAGAGCTAAAAGGATGAAAGGGGTACCTAATAGGTTGATTAAAGAAATTTGGGCCAAAAATGCTAATTCAAGCTTGAAAGGTGGCAAAATATATCTTAATGTGGCACAAGGCCTTATTAATTTAATAAAAGTACTTAATGAGCTAGGGTTATAGTAAACTCCATTCCTAAATAAGACTTTACTATAAAATAGGATAGCTCCTAAAACAAATAGGTGCAGATTTGTTATTAACTTATTTAGAAAGTTTGTCATTATCTCGAAGGTTAAGGTTGTTAATTTGGCCTATAAATAAGCTTGATTTTATTGTTGAGAAAAAAACCAAAAAGCAAAACATTAGTGAAATCCCTTCTTTCTTGGAGTGTGGTGTCCATATCCTTCTTTATACCTCAGGTTTGTGTTCTTTAAACATTAGGCCTATGTCTTGTATGATTGAAACTTGATATAGCTTTCTTTAGATCTTATTTGATTCCTTATGTGTTTCACATCTTTTGGGGTTCACATTTGTTGTTATTAAAGTTTGGATCTAAATCAAGTTTGCCAATCTAATTTTGATTTCTTTTTGTTTTTTCATCTTTCTTCTTAGCTACATTCTCTAACCTCTTATTCTTTGAATTTGAAGACCCTAATTTATCTTTTCTTGTCCATAAACCCTAGTTTATCTTTCTTTGACTTTAAATTCATGAAAAAAATAGAGAAAAAAGGAAAAAAAAAAAGTAGAAAAAGGTCAACTTTGAGTGATTGTGGCAATAGCTCAACATTGTGGTCAATCTAGCCATAATAACAACCTAGTTTCTAGCTCAACTCTTAATTTGTCATCTATTTCATTTTCCTTATTTTATCTTCTAATTTTCCTTTTTTCTTTTACTTAGCTCAATTTTGCTCCATTTATTTTAATTGGTGAGTTTGGTTCCTTCAAAATTAATCTTCTTGATTTAGCTTGTTTAGTTCTTAAAGAGCTAAAAGGGGAAATTTGAGTGGTAAAAGCCAAAAGTATAGTTTTGCACCCTTATTTGTTTTACCTAACTTTGCTAAAAATTTTTAGATTATGTGTAATGCATTAGGTATTGGCATTAGAGCTATTTTAATGCAAGAATTTGATCAATTGCCTACTTTAGTGAAAGGCTAAGTGAAGTAGCCCTTTGTTATCCCACTTGTGATAAATTAATGTGTGCATTGGTATAGGCCTTGGAGATATGGTAGCACTACCTTTGGCCTAATGAGTTTATCATCCATACTAACCATGAATCCTTAAAGCACTTGAAGGAACAAAAGAAATTGAACAAGAGACATGTCAAAGAGGTCAAATTCATTGAAACCTTTCCCCACATCATCAAATATAAACAAGGTAAGGGGAATGTGGTAGTTGATGCATTATCTTGCTAGTATGCCTTTATCTCCATACTTAATGCAAAATTGTTAGGATTTGAATATATTAAAGATTTATATGTGAAAGATCCTAACTTTGCTAATATGTATAGGACTTGTAAGAAGTGAGCCTTTGGGAAATTTTATGAGCATAAGGGTTTCTTATTTAGCGAAAATTGATTAAGCCTGCCTATGAGTTCCTTAAAGGAGTTAATTGTAAGAAAAGCACATAGGAGATGGTCTAATCGGTCATTTCAGAGTTAGAAAAACTCTAGATGTCTTAGTTGAACATTTAATTTGGCCACATGAAACAAGTTGTTGATAGGGTGTGTAAGAAGTGCATAACATGCAAATAGGCCAATTCTAGAGTTTTACCCTAGGGCTTCTACACTCCTTTACCCATACCTAACCAACCTTAGGTTGATTTATCTATGGACTTTGTGCTAAAGCTGCCATGATCAAAATAGGGGTAGGAATTCTTTTATTTGTTGTCATTGACAAGTTTTTAAAGATGGCACACTTCATCCCATGGCATAAAATTGATAATGCAAACAATGTAGATAAATTGTTCTTTAAAGAGGTTCATTTGCATGGCATGCCTTAGAGCATTGTTTTAAGCCAAGAAACAAAATTCTTGAGCTACTTTTGGAAGATGTTATGGATAAGTTGGGTACTAAATTGTTGTTCTTAACTACTTGCCATCTAACAACCACTATATTTACTCTAACAAGCTTGTTTCCACATCTCTGGTACTCTAAACCCATTGAATTTCATTAAAAAAAAGGTATAAATGGTCTTGATTGGCTTTTCTTATATGTATTAAGTGTCTTAAACCCTAAATAATGGCTCCATAACTTTAGTTCTAACTAACAACTCTCCTTCCTTTGTTAATGATGAAGAAATTAAATTTTGTGTCAACATTAATCATTGTATTCTTTTGAAGAAGCACATTTGTACACCTTTAGTGCTCTAAATCCATTGAATTCTAAAGGTCATTAATTTTGATTAGCTTTCATTATTGATATTGAATGGTTTAATTCCCAAATAATGTGATCATCTCTTCATCTCCATTTTTTTTTTATAAAAGAAGCATTTTTATATTTATTATATTCATTGTATCAAACCAAGCTTTCATAAATTTCTAGGATTTTAAGGCTTCAATATTGGGCATGCTTAAGGTTGAAGTCTTAAAAGAGTCATTGTTGGCTTGCTTTCATGGGCTTGGAATGTTTTCGGAACCTAAAGGGTTTGAGCTTAGGCTTTCTAAGCTGAACATGTCAACCCATGCTTTTGGTTAGGTTGTTTGTGATTAGGTCTTTTCCTATTGGGCTTTCTTTGCTTGGGCTTTCATTTTGGATTTCTTAGGCATTTTGGGCTTGTTTTGAGGTTAAGGTTCCTATTCCTTGCAAAAGTTCTCTTGTTAGAAAATCTGGTAAGTAGTTTGAGGAAGCTCAAATATGTTTAATTTCAAAATCAAAAACACTTAAAATTGCTTGTCATCATGCAAAAATTTATTTGAATGTAACATTTTGAACATCTTTTTGTAAAATAGTTTTTGTTGCTTGACAATTAATGCGTAATAAGAATTTTTGATTTTGCAAATCATGTTAAAATTTTGAAATGCATAAAACAATTGCCAAATTTTCCTTTCTAATGAGTGAATACCACCTTTGACAGTTATTCCAATGCTTGGATGTGAAATAAATAAGTTGTTCATGCTAATTCTTAACTTGTTTCAAAATCCCTCCATATCTTAGTTTCAATGCATCAGTCTTAACTATTTTAGGTAGGCTGGGATTGCTTATGTGAAGACAGGGCAACTCTTTGACCTAACGTTTAATCTCTCTCACTATGGTTGTGTGCTGATTAGTCCATGGTTGAGATGAGACTTGGTTTAGGGTTAGACAAACCATTTTAGAACATCCTTAAGATTATAAGGAGCTTGGATGGACTAAAGCAATGGGTTTAGATTTGAAGTTGTGGGCTTTGAAGGAGCTTTTGCAGAGATTGGGCTTTAGCTTGATCATTTCCTAACATATCAAGTATCTTGAGGATTTGCTCTTGAGCACATGTTAGGATGCTTACCTCTTTCTCTTCTAACCTTATTTCAGAAAAGGCTATAAGTTCAACAACTTGGAGACCAGCTTCATCCTCAGAAGATAGTTTAGGAAAACTAGATTCTAAGGTTTCAACCAATAATGCCTATAGTTGGGCTTAAACAATATCAAGCAGTTCAAACACTTGGAGTTTTGTGCAGTTTCTTGACATATGACCACGTTTACCATAGTTATAATAGATATATTTGGATGTTTGGGCTTTTTTTTGTTTAGGCTTATTAGGTTTAGGCCTAAAAGTTTTTTTAGGCTCGAAAGATAGTTTGTGATGGTTGGGCTTAGATTTTAAGTGAAAAGGATTGTTTTTGATTTGGTATTGGACCTATGCTTTCTTTTGGTCTTTTCTTTATGATAGAGGTTATCATCAAATTGGTTACAACAAGATCCTAACTCCTTCTAAGTATATTTTTGTTCCTACTTGATCTACTTTTGGAGCATTAGATCTACATAGATTTGCAATCTTCTTTCTAGACAAAGCTTATAAGTTCACCATAGGCCAACTGATGATAAGGAATTAGGCCATTATATAGAGCTTGCAGTTTAGATCTTACCTTATCACTAAGTAGCCTTGGTAATCTTGCCAAAACATTTCTTTCCAGAAAAATTGATTCACATCGTCTTATTGTATGACATGCATTAGAAATATATTTTTGTACCAATAAAAATTGTGCAAATATTTGCATTTAAGATTGGATAAGAGTTCAGTGTTCTTATCCTTCATATGAGATGGATCACCAATAATGTGCTTTGTTATAGAAAAGATAAAACTTACCACAACATTAGGGACTGTTTGTTGGTTATTATCAAGGAGATCTTCACCATGAACATCTTTCTTAATAGCTTGGAAAATGCTATCATGGTCAGTTGGAGTGAGTATGTGATCCAACAAGCCTTTGAGCTATCTTGACAAACCTACAACAAGGATCTTAGCAATGGCATGGCTAGAGGTAGGACAATGGGTCTTGTATGCATTACACATCATGGTCATTTGTTGAAGGAGATTTAGAATTTGATGTTTAGAATATCCATCAATGTTTCACTCATAAATTGAATTGGAATTGTAATTTGTTTGAAGAAAAGTTGGCTTTTCTTCAAAAGCAAGGTTAAGAGTAATAGGTCTAGGATAGTGCATCTTTGAAGATGTTCTCAGTGGTTCCACTTTGAGATGTTATAATTTTAGTGATTTTGTGCCTCACAGAAGCTTGAGATGAGCTATCATCAATTGTAGTCAAAGTCTATACCCCTATACATGTTAATGCTTTGAGTTTAGATTCCTTTAGAGCCTACTATCTCAATTGATGATGTATTTGAATTTTGAAAGGGTTTAAAAATAGATTTTCTTGAAAACTCTCTAGTATAGGCATAAAATTTTGAAATTTCTTTTAAAATTGAAAAACTTGATATAGTGCAATCCACATTTAGAATTGGTTTCCAATTGTTTATAAAATTTTATTTGTATAATTATTTATATCTTTTATTCAAAATTCTTCATGCTCTCTATGTACTTTAAATGGTGAGGTAAAAACAGAAGAGTCTTTATGCTTCAATTGAATTTCACATGATGGTGGATGAATTAACTTTATTTTTGAGTCATTCATTAACTCATATTATTGTGATTGGATTTGAGCTTGTAATTCATCTTCCTTTGTGAAAGATGAGCATAGGTACTTATATCCCCATTTAAAATAGTACCCATCAAACCAATCAAAGAATAAAACATCATTTTTGTTTCTAGTCATCCAGTCATAATAATCTTGCTAGGCTTCTAGTTTTTTCTCATTTTGAAAATTTTTGAAAAACCATTCTCATTTTTCAACATTATGTTAGCCCTAAAATTCTTTTTTAAAAATTTCTTTAATCACAAAATTTTTTTTCCAAAACGTGGAGCTCTTAGGATGTATCTTAAGCTCAATAGGAAACTAGACCTATGATGCTAGGGCTTTAAGAGATTCTGGGGATTCCTATTATAGTGATGCATAAGTGGCTTGAGGGACCTATCCACAAAGATTTACACTTCTTGTACTGCCAATTTGAGCATAAGTGCTAAATGGTTGTCTCATAGAAAGGCTACATTGCAAATAATTTGAGATTTTGGTTTTTAGATCTTCATCCGTACTGGATTCAGATCTAGCACTTGTGGAGTGTCTAACAAAAGATATGTTGACATTGCCATCTTTATGTTGAGTAATCCTATTGACATCCATTGCTAAAGGAGGCTTTGGGGCAAAAAATTTTCAAGTTTCTAGGTGTTAGGAAAATTTACCTTATGCCATTTGATATACCTAGGTGTTTAAAGGATAGCTTTATGCATGTCTATTTCCCATAGAACTATTTCTTTACAAGCTTTGTGACAAAGGGCTTTGGTGTTGAACGTTGTTTTCATAGCCTTATAATGTATCCTATACATTAGGCTTGATGTAATTGATCCTTTAGTTAATCAATTGTTGTGAAGCTTGATTTGCAAGGTAAGAACATCAAGAATATTCCTTTCATGCAAAGAAACTATGAAATTTGGACCATAATTGAAATAAATTGGATGAGAACATAGGCTTGTTTCTTTAATACTTAAGAGATAATCATCAAACCTTAGAAGATGACAATCTCTAAGGGCAACAAGAATAAAAGTATCCAACCCTTCCCTAGAAAAGGGCTTCATTCCTACCTAGACAAGGCCAAAGTGCCAGAAATTTTGGTGATGCTTTATAGAGGTAGAGGAAAAAAGCTTTACCATTTCAAAGGAATTGCAAAGATGGTAGTCTTGTTCCTCCATGTTGATTGTGTAATTGTCTTATATGAACACAAACCAAAGGTATAAAGATGGATATGGTCACTACTCTATAGAAAAAGAAGGGATTTAGGAGTGATAAGTCAGGTTGAATGCTACAAAAAGAATTAGTTTTTAATAAGTTCTTTAGTTTTTGAAAGAACTAAATGAGAAAATTCTCACTTTTATTTTCTTCAATGTTCCTTTTTTGTTTAAACAATGCAAATAGACTTATTCATGGTCTAAATTAATAACCTTTACCCCAGAGATAATGACAAACTTCATAGAAGTTGCCCTATTTTCTAATATAGTCCTATTTAGGAGTGAAGTTTATTGTAACCTTGACTCATTAAGTACTCCAATCAAATTAATAAGGCCTTGGACTACATTAAGATATGTTTTTCCACCCTTCAAGCTTGAATTAGCTTTTCTGGGAACAAATTTCATCGATCGTTTTGCTAAGTGCTTCTTTCATTCTTTTAGCTCTTGAACATTTTATTGGCCCTTCTTGAATGCACCATGGATCCTTAGAAGCCCTCCATGCATTAACTTCTCCATGGATCTCATCCTTTCCTCTCTCCTTAAATGGATTCATCTTTAAATCTTTACTTGCATCAAAAGAAGAAAGATTATAAATATCAAATGTTATATTCACATTGTACTCACTAAAATGGTCTAACTTGTAGGTATTGTCATTAATTTGTGCCACCACTTGAAATGGACCATCTCTTCTAAACTACAACTTTGAATGCCTCTAAGCTAAGAACCTCTCCTTGTGCATATGCACCCAAATTCAATCACTAGGTTTAAATACCACCTTCCTTCTCCCTTTGTTGGCATGGGATGCTTATTGCTATGTTCATTTTGTAATTTGTTGCCATAACTTCTCATGCAACTTCTTCAGCATTTTGGCCTTGTGTTCACCATCTAAGCTAACATAGCATCAATAAGTAAAGGCATCAAATCTAAAGGAGTCAAAGGATTTAAACCATACACAATTTCAAATGGAAAGTAATTAGTAGTAGAATGAACACTCCTATTATATGCAAACTCTACATGTAGCAAACAATATTCCCATGTTTTTAAATTTTTTGAGGAATGCATCATATTGAATCCCTTAGTTTTAACATCCAAGCACAAAGCATGCATGAGATTAGGATCTAAGAGAAGGAGTAAAGTTGGGGTAACAAGAAAAATAAATAGTCCTTCTTTTTGGAGATTTAGATCTACACAAATCTATAGTCCTTCTTTTTGGACAAAGCTTATCAGTTTACCATAGGCCAACTAATGATAAAGAATTTGACCATTATATTTAGCTTGCAATTTATATCTTACCTTAATGCTGAGTAGCCTTGGTAATCTTGCCAAAAACTTTTCTTTCTAGAAAACTTGATTCACATCATCTTGTTGCATGACAGGCATTAGAAACATATTTTTGTACCAATGAAAATTGTGTAAATATTTGCATTTAAGATTAGATAAAAGTTTAGTATTCTTATCCCTTAGGTGAGATGGATCACCAATAAAGTGCTTTGTTATGACAAAGATAAGACTTGCCACAGCACTGGGGATTCCGTGTTGATTATTGTCAAGGATAAGTTCACCATGAACATCTCTCTTAATAGCTTGGAAAATGCTGTTGTGGTCAGCTGGAGTGAGTATGTGATCCAACTAGCCTTTGTCCTATCTTGAGAATCTTGCAACAGGGATCTCAACAATGGCATGGCTAGAGGTATGACTATGGTTCCTATATGCATTGGTCACCATGGTCATTTGTTGAAGGAGATTTAGAATGTAATGTTTAGAATATCCATCAATGTTCCACTCATAAATTGAATTGGAACTGTATTTTGTTTGAAGAAAAGTTTACTTGAAAAGCAAAGTCAGGAGCCCTAAGTCTAGGATAGTACATCTTTGAAGATGTTCCCAGTGGTTCCATTTTGAGATGTTGTACCTTTAGAGATTTTATGTCTAACACAAAAGCTTGAGATGAGCCATCTTTAAGTGTAGTCAAAGTTTGTACCTCTTTGCTTGTTGATTCTTTAGGTTTAGATTCCTTTAGAGTCTACAATCTGAGCATCAAAGCTCTTAAAATTCATGTGATATTTAAGCAAGTAATTTATCTTCCTCTGTGATAGATGACCATAGGTACTCATATTCCCATTAAAAATAATACTCATCTTCCTCTGTAATTTATCTTCCTTCTTAGGTACTCATATTTGGTTTTTGGTCATTTAGTCATAATAATCTTGCTAGATTTCTAGTTTTTTCTCATTTTGAAAAATTTTTATAAACCATTCTCTTTTTTTTTAGCATTTTGCTGGGCATAAATTTTTATTTAAAATTTATTGATTAATCACAAAATCTTTTTCCAAAACATTGAACTTAGGATGTATCTTAGGCTCAATAGGAAATTGAACCTATGATGATGAGGCTTAAGAAGATTTTGAGGATTCTTGTTGTGGTGACACATAAGTGGCTTGAGGGACCTATCCACATAGATCTACACCTCTTTTACTACCAGTTCGAGCATAAGTGCTAGATGGTTGTCTCACAAAAAGGCTACATCGCAAATATTTTGAAATTTTGGTTTCTGGATCATCATCCTTATTGGATTCAAATTTGGCACTCATGGAGTGTCTAGTAAAAGATATGCTAACACCGCCATCTCTATGTTAAGTATTCTTGTTGATATCTATTGCAAAAGGAGACTTTGGGGCAAAACATTTTCATGTTTCCAGGTGTTAGGCAGATTTTTCTCATGCCATTTGATATACCTTGGTATTTGGGGGTTAGCTTTGCATATGTTTGTTTCCTATAGAATTGTTTCTTCGTGGGCTTTATGACAGAGGGTTTTGGTGTTGAACACTATTTTTTTAGCCTTATCATGTATCTTGTACATTAGGCTTAGTGGAATCAATCCTTCAATGAATTGATTGTTGTAAAGTTTGATTTGTAAGATAAGAATATCAAGTATATTCCTTTCATGCAAAGAAACTATGAAATCTAGAAGACAATTGAAATAAATTGGACCAGAACATAGGCTTGTATCTATAATACCTAAGAGAGAATCATCAAAGCTTAGAAGACAACAATCTCTAAGGGCAACAAGAATAGAAGTATCCAACCCTTCCCTACAAAAGGGTTTGATTCCTACCTTGACAAGGACAAAGTGCAGGAAATTGTAACGCTTTTGGTGACACTTTATAAAGGCAGAGGAAATAAGCTTTACCATTTCAAAGGAATTGTCAAGATTACAGTCCTATTCCTCCATCTTAATTGTGTAATTGTCTTGTAGGAACACAAACCTAAGGTATAAAGATGGATATGGACACCACACTCTAGAAAAAGAAGGGATTTAGGAGTGATAAGTTAGGTTGAATGCCATAAAAAGAGTTAATTTTAGTAAGTTCTTTAGTTCTTCAAAGAATTAAATGAAAAAATTCTTACTTTTAATTTCACCAATATTCTTTTTTTGTTTTTTCTTTTTTTAACAATGCAAATAGACTTATTTATGGGCTAAATTAATAACCCTTACCCAAGAGATAATGACAAACTTCATAAATAAGCTAACAACAACCTACCCCAATTTGTTTTAGGAGTTGCCTTATTTTGTAATAAACTCTTATTTAAGAGTGGATTTTTTTGTAACCTTGACTCATTAAGTGCTCCAATCAAATTAATAAGTCTTTGGACCAGATTAAGATATGGTTTTCCAACCTTTAAGCTTGAATTAGCTTTTTTTTGGAACAAATTTCATAAATTAGCTTGCTTAGTGCTTCTTTCACCCTTTTAGCTCTAGAACATTTTATTGGCCCTTCTTGAATGCTCCATGGATCCTTAGAAGCCATCCATGCATTAACTTCTCCATGGATCTCTTCATTTCCCCTCTCCTTAAAATGATTCATCCTTAAATCATTACTTGCATCAAAAGGAGAATGATTATAAACATCAAATGTTGCACTCTCATTGTACTCACTGAAGAGGTCCAACTTGTAGGCATTATCATTAATTTGTGCCACCACTTGAAATGGACCATCTCCTCTAAACTACAACTTTGAAAGCTCCTAAGTTAAGAACCTCTCCTGGTGCAGATGCACCCAAACTCAATCACTAGGTTTAAAAATCACCTTTTTTTTCTCCCTTTGTTTGCATGGGATGCATATTACTATGTTCATTTTGTAATTTGTTGCCACACCTTCTTATGCAAATTCTTCAACATTTTGGCCTTGTGTTCACCATCTAAGCTAACATATCATTAACAAGTAAAAACATCAAATCTAAAGGAGTCAAAGGATTTAAACCATACACAATTTCAAATGAACACTCATATTATATGCAAACTCTACATGTAGCAAACAATCTTCCTATGTTTTTATATTTTTTGAGGAATGCATCATATTGAATCCCTTGGTTTTAACATCTAAGCATAAAGCATGCATGAGATTAGGATCTGAGAGAAAAAGTAAAGTGAGGGTATCAAGAAAAATAAATAGGTCCATCACTTAGACTAGGTTTTATAACTCCTAATAAGGAGTCATGAAACCTATTATGTCTTTAGTTTCTAATATAAATTATGGTAAAGTTATTTAAACCTATTCTTGTGGCCAGTTTCAAAGCTACTTGAATCATGCCAATATGGGGAAATTTACATTTCCTCTTGTCTAAATTAATAAATTCTTGAGATAGCAAGAAAAAAAAATCATTATAACCTTAAGATAAGGGTAAAGCTTCTTCGATTGTTTTAATAACATAATCAAATTTAGATAAAAAAAAACTACCACTTGATATATATATATGTGACAATGAGGATGATGGTGATTTCCAATTCTAAAGATAAATATTATTTATATTTTCATTGATAATAATCTTTTTATTTTTACTATTAGAGTGCCAACTTTGGTAAAGTTTATCCATATGTGTCATAAAATCATTGTCAGTGGTTTACACCAAAAGCACTCAGTATCTAACCATAGCTCGCATGAGCTAAAAATGAAAACATGACTTAGGTTTCAAATACAACCTATAATTGATACTTCACTAGGTTTGGCTCTAATACTCTAAATCCATATTAAGATGGAATAATACCTTTAAAACATTTTTCAAAAACAATAGAAGTATTAAATATTATTATTAAAGTAAGTTATTCTTAAATACAAGCTATCATAATTCGTTATTTGTAATGATGGTATATGTTCAGAAATTTCTTTCATGATGATTAAAATTCTATCACAAGATTTCATATTAGGAAATCATTGCTTAGACATGTTATACCCAAGAAAGAAAATAAATGATGATGCATAAATGTAGAGATTAACAAAAAAGTTTATTAGCTTTAAATTTACTTCCATTCTTCAATATAGAGAAATTGATTTAATTTAGAAAAAGATTAAAAGGAATAAAAGATTCATTAGTTCTTTAACTAGTGAAATTACTTTTAAGCATTTACAACAGAAACTTAAAACTCCTTTTTATCAAAAGAAGATACAAGGAATACATAAAGAAATTGAATCAAAAAATGAGAAGGTGGTCTTATTGTTTGAGAATTAAGCCATTCAATAACTTTAAGGGAAAGCTAATCAAGATCATAAACTCATTTACTTGATGGAACTCAATGGGTTTCAAGTACCAAAGGTGTGCAAACATGCTTGTTCCAATGGATATAATGTTTTGTGGAGACTTAAATTTTAATTTTACCCTCATTTTGTGTAAATGAGTCATTACAATGAATAGAGAAGTCTTGTTATCAAAAAATAAAAAGAGTTTCAATATTTTGTCTAACAGAGTCTTTGCAATGGGAAGAGAAGCCATATTAGCATGAAATGAGGTAAGGACTTATCCTTTTCAGAATTTAACCATTCAATTCCTAGAAGAATAGTTAATCAAGATCAATGACTCATGATCACTTTTCCTAAATGAGTCCTTTTAATGAAAGAGGAAGCCATATTAGGATGAAATGAAGTATAGGTCATACTTTTCAAGATTGAACCATTCAATCCTTAGAAGAATAGCTAATCAAGATCAAGAAGTCCTTTATTTGATAGACTTGAATAAATTGATTGCCAAAGGTGTATTCATGTGCATATCACAAAGAATCTAATGTTTGGTGTAAAAAAAATGATTCATTTCATAATCATTTGTCTTGATGAGTCCTAGCAACAAAAGGACAAGGCTTGTTAACAAGAAATGAAGTATTAGTCTTATCTTCTACACAATTAACCATTCAAACCATGCTAAAAAGTTAATCAAGATCATTAACTACATTGATGTATGGAATTCATTCAATTTAGTCTACCAAAGGTGTATTGATGAGGTTGTCACATTGAATCTAAAATTTGGTGTAAAAAAGAGTTAATTTCATGTTCATTTTGTATGGATGAGCCTTGCAACAAAAGGAGAAGCATTGCTAGTAAAGAATGAAGAGAGAGTATGTTCTTTCAAATAATGAATCATTTGAACTATGTTAGAAAACATAATCGAGATCTATAACTCTTAGATAATGAAACATTTAAACCATGTAGAAAAAAGTGTGATTGATTTTTCTTATACAAAATGAGTGTTTCAATTACTAAATAATGGAATCATCTCTCCATTTCTAACCAACAAGGCTCCTTCCCTTAGTGCAAAGACTCATTTATACAAAATATTGGTGACATTAACTTTTGTGTCTACACAAAACATTATATTCATTAGAACAAGCACATTTGCAAACCTTTGATACTCTAAACCCATTGAATTCCATTGCACACCTTAGGTACTTTGAACCCATTGAATGGTTTAATTCTTGAACAATGAGACCACCTCTTCATTTTTGATAATATGGCTTCTCATTTCATTGCAAGGACTCAATTGCACAAAATCATCTCATAATTAACTTTTTGTCAACTACAAACATTATATTTTTTATAGCAAGCCCATTTATACATCTTTAATATCCTAAAACCATTAAATATCATTTAAAAAGGTGTGGTTAGCCTAGTTACCTTTTTTATACATATTGAGTGTTTTCATTGATGAATAATGAGACAGTCTCTTCATTTCTAATTAATATGGCTTCTTCCTTTGTTGCACGGACTCATTTGCACAAAATAATGGTGAAATTAAATTTTGTGCCTACACAAAACATTATGTTCATTGGAACAAGTTTGTTTTCACACCTTTAGGATACTAAACCCATTGAATTCCATCAAGTAAATGGGTCATTGATCTAGATTAGCTTCACTTAACAATGAGACTATCTCTCCATTTTTTTAATAACAAGACTTCTCTTTTTGTTGCATGGACTTGTTTGTACCTCATTGGTACACTAAATCAATTAAGTTGATCAGAAAAAGGTGTGATTTGTCTAGATTGCCTTTTCTTATATGTATTGAGTGTTTCAATTGTTGAATAATGAGACCATCTCTTCATTTCTAATCAAAAAGACTCCTTCCTTTGTTTCAAGGACTCATTTACACAAAATGAGATGACTAAGGTCATGCCACTAACTACAAGCCTTTAGGCCACCCTAAGAATTAATTTGTCTGATGTGACAATCAAATTTGTCACTATCCCACTTATGCTAAAGAGGTTTATGCATCAGTATAGGCCTTGGAGATATGATAGCACTACCTTTGGCCTAATGAGTTCATCATCCATACTAACCACCACTCCTTGAAGCACTTGGAGGAATGAAAGAAGTTGGACAAGAGACATGCCAAATGGGTCAAATTCATTAAAACCTTTCCCTACATCATCAAATATAAACAAGGTAAGGCAAATGTGGTTGTTGATGCATTATCTTGCTAGTATGCCCTTATCTCTATACTCAATGCAAAATTGTTAGGATTTGAATATATTAATGATTTATATTTGAAAGATCCTAACCTTGCTAATGTATAAGACATGTAAGAAGTCAACCTTTGGGAAATTTTATGAGCATAAGGGTTTCTTATTTAGGGAAAATTGATTACGTGTACCTATGAGTTCCTTGAGGGAGTTGGTTGTGAGAGAAGAACATGGGCAATGGTCTAATGGGTCATTCCAAAGTTAGAAAAACTCTTAATGCCTTAGTTGAACATTTCTTTTGGCCATACATGAAACAAGTTGTTGATAGGGTGTTTAAGAAGTGCATAACATGCAAATAGGCCAAATCTAGAGTTTTACCCTATGGCTTTTACACTCCTTTACCCATACCTAACCAAACTTGGGTTGATTTATCCATGGACTTTGTGCTAAAGCTACCATGATCAAAATCAAGTACAAATTCTACATTTGTTGTTATTGACAAGTTTTCAAAGATGGCACACTTCATCCCATGCCATAAAATTGATGTTGCAAACAATCTAATTAAATTGTTCTTCAAAGAGGTACATTTGCATGGCATGCCTTAGAGCATTGTTTCATACCAAGAAACAAGGTACTTAAGCTACTTTTGGAAGACATTATGGGTAAGTTAGGTACTAAATTGTTGTTCTCAACTACTTGCCATCCAACAACCACTATATTCACTCCAACAAACTTGTTTCCACATCTTTGGTACTCTAAACCCATTGAATTTCATTTAAAAATGGTATAAGTGGTCTTGATTAGCTTTTTTTATATGTATTAATTGTCTCAAACCCTAAATAATGGCACCATCACTTTAGTTCTAACTAATAACTCTCCTTCCTTTGTTACAATGACTCAATTACACAAAATGATTAAGAAATTAAATTTTGTGTCTGCATAAAACATTTTATTCATTGGAAGAAGCACATTTTTACACCTTTAGTGCTCTAAATCCATTAAATTTTATTAAATTAAGGAGCCATTGATTTTGATTAGCTTTCATTATTGATATTGAATAGTTTAATTCCACGATAATGTGATAATCTCTTCATCTCTTTTTTTTTTAATAATTTTTTGGGATTTTAGGCTTAAAGCTTTAATACTAGGCATGCTTGAGGCTGAAGACTTATAAAAGTCATCAATGGCTTGCTTTTGTGGGCTTGGAATATTTTGGGAACTTTAAGGGTTTGAGCTTTAGCTTTTTAGGCTAAACATGTCAACCTTGGCTTTTGGTTAGGTTGTTTGTGATTAGGTCTTTTCCTATTGGAATTTCTTTGCTTGGGTTTTCTTTTTGGATTTCTTGGGCATTTTGGGCTTGTTTTGAGGTTAAGGTTCCTATTCCCTACAAGAATTCTCTTGTAAGAAAATCTGATAAGCAGTTTGAAAAACCTCAAATATGTTCAATTTCAAAATCAAAAACACATTAAATTGCTTGCCATCGTGCAAAAATCCATTTGGATGCAATATTTTCAACATTTTTTTATAAAACAAATTTTGTTGTTTGACAATCAATGAGTAATAAGAATTTTTGGTTTAGCAAATTATGCTGAAATTTTGAAATGCATAAAACAATCACCAAAATTTCCTTTTTAATGGTGAAATATTGCCCTTGACAGTCATTTCAATGTTTAGATGTGAAATAAACAAGTTGTTCATGGTGATCCTTGACTTGTTTCAAAATCCCTCCATATCTTAGGTTAAACACATTAGTCTCGATTATTTTGGGTAGGCTGTGATTGCCTATGAGAAGACAGGGCAATTCTTTGACCTAACATTTAATCTCTCTCACTATGGCTATGTGCTAATCAATATATGGTTGAAATGGGGCTTGGTTTGGGGTCTGTCAAACCTTTTAGAGAACATCCTTAAGATTATAAGGAGCTTGGATGGACTAAAGGAATGGGTTTGGATTTGAAGTTGATGGGCATTCAAGGAGCTTTTCTAGAAACTAGGCTTGAGCTTGATCATTTCCTATCATATCAAGTATCTCAAGGAATTGCTCTTGAGCATGCATTAGGATGCTTAACTCTTTCTCTTTTAACCCTATTTCAAAAGAGGCTTTAAGTTCATCAACTTAGAGATCAACTTCATCCTTAGAAGATAGTTTAGGACTACTATCTTTAAGGTTTCAACCAACAATGCTTGTAGTTGGGCTTAAACAATATCAGGTAGTTCAAGGGCTTGGAGTTTTTTGTGAAGTTAATAGTATCTAGACATGTGACCTACCTTACCATAGTTATAACAAACATATCTAGATGCCTAGGCTTAGAAGATTGTTGGCATTGGTTGGGCTTAGATTTTGAGTAAAAAGGATTTTTTTGATTTGGTATTGGGCATATGCTTTCTTTTGGTCTTTTCTTTGTGATAAAGGTTATCATCAAACTAGGCACAAGAGGATTCTAACTCCTTTTAAGTCTACTTTTGTTCCCACTTGATTTGTTTTTGGAGCTTTAGATCTGCACATATCTACAGTCCTTCATTTTGGACAAAGCTTATCAGTTCACCATAGGCCAACTAATGAGAAGGAATTTGACCATTATACTAAGCTTGTAGTTTAGATCTTACATTATGATCAAGTAGCATTGGTAATCTTACCAAAAACTTTTCTTTCTAGAAAACTTGACTCGCATCCTTTTACTACAGGACAAGCGTTAGAAACATATTTTTGTACCAACAAAAATTGTGCAAATATTTGCATTTAAGATTGGATAAGATTTCAATGTTCTTATACTTTAGGTGAGATGGATCACCAATAAAGTGCTTTGTTATGGCAAAGATAAGACTTGTCATAGCATTGGAGATTGTTTGTTGGTTATTATCAAGGAGAGGTTCATCATGAACATCTCTTTTGATATCTTGGAAAATGCTATTGTGGTCAGCTGGAGTGAGTATGTGATCCAACTAGCCTTTGACCTATCCTAAGAATCTTGCAAAAAGGATCTCAGCAATGGCATGGTCAAAGGTATGACTATGGGTCCTGTATGCATTGGACACCATGGTGATTTGTTGAAGGAGATTTAGAATCTGATGTTCATAATATCCATCAATGTTCCACTCATAAATTGAATTGGAATAGTATTTTGTTTGAAGAAAAGCTAGCTTTTCTTCAAAAGCAAGGTTAGGACTTATGGGTCTAGGATAATACATCTTCGAAGATGTTCCCAATGGTTCCACTTTGAGATGTTGTACCTTTAGTGATTTTGTGTTTGACATAAAAGCTTGAGATGAGCCATCATCAAGTGCAGTTATAGTCTATATCTCTTTGCTTATTGATGCTTTTAGTTTAGATTCCTTTAGAGCTTATAGTTTAAGCATCAAGGCTTCTTGAAATTCATTTGGTAATGTATTTGAAATTTGAAAGAGCTTAAAAATAGGTTTTATTGAAAACTTTGTAGTAGAGACATCAAAATTTGATATTCCTTCTAAATTGAAAAACTTAATATAGTGGCATCCACATTTAAGAGTTGGTTGCTAATTGTTTGTAAAATTTTATTTGTATAATTATTCTGTTTAATAAGCCTTTGTATATCTTTTATTCAAAAATCTTCATGCTCTCTATACATCAAGTGGTAATGTAAGAATAGAAGAGCCTTTGTGCTTGACTTGAATTTCACATGATGAAGGATGACCTAACTCTATTTTTGAGCCATTCATTAACTTGCATTTTTATGATTGGATATGAGCTTGCAATTCATCTTCCTTTATGAAAGATGACCATAGGTACTCATATCCCCATTGTAATTCATCTTCCTCTATGACAGAGGGCCTTGGTGTTGAACATTGTTTTGATAGCCTTATAATGTATCTTGTACATTAGGCTTGGTGGAATGGATCCTTAAGCACAAATCAATTGTTGTGAAGCTTAATTTGCAAGTTAAGAACATCAAGAATATTCCTTTCATGCAAAGAAACTATGAAATCTAGAAAACAATTAAAAATAAATTGGACCAACACATAGGCTTGTTTCTATAATACCTAAGATAGAATCATCAAAGTTTAGAAGATGACAATCTTTGAGGGCAACAAGAATAAAAGTATCCAACCATTACCTAGGAAGGGGCTTGATTCCTACCTAGACAAGGCCAAAGTGTAAGAAATTGGAATGCTCTTGGTGAGTCATGTTCGTCTATCTTGATTATGTAATCATCTTGTAGGAACACAAACCTAGGGTATATCGATGAATATGGACACCACACTCTAGAAAAGAAGGGATTTAGGAGTGATAAAGTTAGTTTTTAATAAGTTCTTTAGTTCTTAAAAGAATGGAAGGAGAAAATTCTCACTTTTATTTTCACTAATGATCTTTTTTTTTTTTTTAATAATGCAAACAGACTTATTTATGGGCTAAATTAATAACCCATACCCTAGAGATAATGAAAAACTTCATAAATATGCTAAAAGCAATCTACTCCAATTTGTTTTAGGAGTTTCCCTATTTTATAATAAACTCATATTTAAGAGTGGAATTTATCATAATCTTGACTCATTAAGTACTCTAATCAAATTAATAAGGTCTTGGACCACATTAAGATATGTTTTTCCACCTTTCAAGCTTAAATTAGCTTTTTTTGGAAACAAATTTTGTCAATTAGTTTGCTAAGTGCTTCTTTCATCCTTTTAACTTTTGAACATTTTTTTGGCCTCTCTTGAATGCTCCATGGATCCTTAGAAGCCCTCCATGCATAAACTTCTCCATGGATCTCATCATTTCCCCTCTCCTTAAAAGAATTCGTCCTTAAATCGTTACTTACATCAAAAGGAGAAAGATTATAAACATCAAATGTTGCACTCACATTGTACTCACTGAAAATGTCCAACTTTTAGGCATTGTCATTAATTCATGCCACCATTTGAAATAAACCATCTTCTTTAAGCTATAATGTTGAATGCCTCTAAGCTAAGAGCCTCTCCTTATGCATATGCACTTAAACTTAATCACTAGGTTTAAATACCACCTTCTTTCTCCCTTTATTGGCATAAGAAGCATCTTGCTATGTTCATTATGCAATTTGTTGCCACACCTTCTCAGGAACTTCTTCTCCATTTTGGCCTTGTGTTCACCATCTAAGCTAACATATCATCAACAAGTAAAAGCATCAAATCTAAGGGAGTAAAAGGATTTTAACCATACATAATTTCAAATGGAGAGTAACTAGTAGTAAAATGAACACTCCTATTGTATGCAAACTCTACATGTAGCAAACAATCTTCCCATGTTTTTAAATTTTTTGAGGAATGCATCATATTGAATCCCTTGGTTTTAACATCTAAGCACAAAGCATGCATGAGATTAAGATCTAAGAGGAAGAGTAAAAAGTTAGGGTAACAAGAAAAATAAATAGTCCATCACTCAAACTAGATTCTATTACTCCTACTAAGGAGTCATGAAACCTATTATATCTTTAGTCTTTAACATTAATTATGGTAGAGTTATTTAAACCTAATATTGTGGCCAGTTTCAAAGCTACTTGAATCATGCCAATATTGGGAAATTTATATTTCCTCTAGTGTTAACTAATAAGTTCTTGGGATAGCAAGAAAAAAAAAGATCATTATAACCTTGAAATAAGGGTTAAGCTTCTTCAATTGTTTTTAATAACATAATCAAATTTAGATTTATTTTTTTTTTTAGAAAAAAAAAACTACCGCTCAATATATATATATGTATGACAATAAGGATGATGGGAATTTCCAACTCTAAAGATAAATATCTTTTTTTATATTTTCAAGGATAATAATTTTTTTACTTTTACTATTAGAGTGCCAACCTTGGTGAAGTTTATCCATATGTGCCATAGAATTATTGTCAGTGGTTTACCAAAAGCACTTAATGCCTAGCCATAGCTCGCATGAGCTAAAAATGAAAACATGACTTAGATTTCAACTATAACTTATAATAGATACTTCACTAGGTTTGGCTCTAATACTCTAAATTCATATTAAGAAGGACTAATACCTTTAAAATACCTTTCAAAAAACAATAAAAGTATTAAACACTATTGATTAGAGTAAGCTTGATATTAAATACAAGTTATCATAAGTCATTATTTGTAATGATGGTATATGTTTAGAAATTTCTTTCTTGATGATTAAAATTCCATCACAAGATTTCATATTAGGAAATCATTTTCTTACACATGCTATACCCAATAAAGAAAATAGATGATGACACATAAATGAAAAAAATTAATAGAAAGCTTATTAGCTTTAAATTTACTTCCATTCTTTAATATAGAGAAATTAATTTATCATTGGAGAACATAATGGGCTAGGGTCACAATAAAATCCAATCCTAAATAAGAATTTGTTATAAAATGTGAGTCTATAATAAAATAAGAATGCTTTTATATTTTAGGAGTTTATCATTGTCTTTTTATATTTAGGGTTTTTAAGGTTGTTAAATTAGCTTATAAATAAGAGTGATTCCATTGTTAAAAATGATAAAACATTATTGAAAATAAAAGTGAGAATTTTTTCCTTCAATTCTTTCAAGAACCAAAAAACCTTATTTTAGTACAAATGAGCTTGACCCCTCTTTGCCTAGTGTTGTTGTTTCTCTTTTACAAGAATCTGGTGATATTTTTCCTAAAGTATGAAATGTTTTGCCACCTTTTAAGGGGAATAGAACATTATATTGAATTCATCCTTGTGTGAAACAATTCCAAAGGATTCAACATTGTATAAACCATCAACCTTGTTAGTGTGAAATGAAGAGGGGGTCGCCTTACTTAAGAATTGAAACTTTCAATACCTATAATCAAAATCTAATCAAGATTAATGACTCCCTTATTTGATGGAATTCAATGGATTGAAAGTATTATTAATGGCATGTAAATATGCTTATAGCAATGAATATAATGTTTGGTGTAGACATAAAAGTTAATTTTAAGATCATTTTGTGTGAAGGATTCCTTATAACAAAATAAGGAACCCTTTTAGCAAGAAATGAGGAGATTGTCTTGAAATTAAACAATAAAAAATTTCAATACTTATCAAAAAATCTAATCAAGGTTATTGACTCCTTTGTTTGATGGAATTCATTGAATTTAAGGTACTAAAGGTGTACAAATGTGCTTGTTACAATTAATATAATAGTTAATGTTGACATGGAGTTAAGTTCAAGATCATTTTGTATGAATAAATCCTTGGAACAAAAGAAAGGACCTTGTTGGCAAGAAATTAAGAGACAATCTCATTATTCAATCAATCCTTTCCTTTGTTGGAAGCAGTTCAATGGATTTAAAGTACAAATGTGCTTGTTGCAATGAATATAATGTTTGGTGTAAATACAATAGTTAATTTCAAGATTATTTATGTGAATGAGTCCTTGCAACAAAATGAGAAGCTGTGTTAGAAAGAAATGATGAGTCAATATCCTTATTAAGTAATTGAACCACTTAATACCTACAAGAAAAGCTTATCAAGATCAATGACTCCTTCATTTGATGGAATTCAATGGATTTAGAGTGCCAAGGGCTTATAGACATGTTTATTGCAATGAATTTAATGATTGGTGTTGACAAAAAAAAAAATTAATTTCTAAATCATTTTCTGTGGATAAGTCCTTACTAGGAATGGAGGACCCCTATTGGTAGGAATGGAGGACCCTCATTGGTAGGAAATGAGCCACTTAATATGTGTAAGAAAAGCAAATCAAGATAATAAAAAAAAAAAAAAACTTGTTACAATGAATATAATGTTAATGTGGATGCAAAAGTTAATTTCAAGATCATTTTGTGTGAATGGCTTCTTACAATGGAATGAGAAGCAATTTTAGTGTTACATAAAGTGATTTTCTCACCTTTCATGTGATGTACCAATCCCAACCATGTGAGAAAACCTAATCATGATCAATTGCACCTATGTTTGATGGACTTTAATGGATTTAAACTACTGAAGTTGTATTAATGTGCTTGGTGCAAGGAATCTAATGTTTGGCCTAGAAACAAAAATTCATTTCATAATGATTTTGTGTGAATAACTCCTTAGAATGAAAGAAGTTGCCTTCTTAGCATGAAATGAAGTGATAATATAATCTTTCATGCAATGAACCATTCCTACCATGTATAAAAATCTAATCAAGATTAAGGACCTCTATGTTTGGTGGATTTCAATTGATTTATTTAGACTACCAAAATTGTACTTTTGACATAAGTAAGGAATCTAATGTTTGGTGTAAATACAAATTTTAATTTTTCATGTCATTTTGTCTAAAAAAATTCTTTGCAATAAAAAAAGAGAAGCCATATTAGCATGAAATGATGTAGGGACTTATCCTTTAGGAACTTAAGCATTCAATTCCTAGAAGAATAGCTTATCAAGGATCAATGACTCATGATCATTTTTTCTAAATGAGTCCTTTCAATGAAAAATGAAGCCATATTAGCATGAAATGAAGTATAGGTCATACCATTCAAGAATGAACCATTCAATCCTTGGAAGAATAGCTAATCAAGATCATTAAGTCCTTTGTTTGATAGACTTGAATGGATAGATTGCCAAAGGTGTATTCATGTGCATATCACAAAAAATCTAATGTTTGGTGTAGACAAAATGATTCATTTCATGATCATTCGTTTTCATGAGCCTTGGCAACAAAAGGACAAGACTTATTAGCAAGAAATGAAGTGGTGGTCTCATCTTTTACACAATTAGCCATTCAAACCATACTAAAAAAGTAATCAAGATTATTAACTCCTTTGGTGTATGGAATTCATTCAATTCAGTCAACCAAAGGCATATTGATGTGGTTGTCACATTGAATCTAAAAGTCAGTGTGTAAAAAAAGAGTTAATTTCATGTTTGTTTTGTATGGGTGAGCCTCACAACAAAAAAAAAGAGAAGCATTGCTAGTAAAGAAGTAAGAGACAGTATGATCTTTCAAATAATGAATCATTCAAATTATGTTAAAAAATATAATCAAGATCAATAACTTTTGGGTAATAAGGCATTCAATCCTTGTAAAAAAAAGTGTGATTGATCTTGATTACCTTTTCTTATACATAATAACATTTCAATTACTAAATAATGGAATCATCTCTCTCTATTTCTAACCAAATAAGACTCCTTCCCTTAGGGCAAAAAGACTCATTTATACAAAATGTTTAGTGACATTAACTTTTTGTCTACACAAAACATTATATTCATTGGAACAAGCACATTTACGAACCTTTGATACTCTAAACCCATTAAATTCCAATGCACACCTTGGGTACTTTGAACCTATTGAATGGTTTAATTCTTGAACAATGAGACCACCTCTTCATTTTTGATAATATGGCTTCTCATTTCATTGCAAGGACTCAATTGCACAAAATCATCTCATAATTAACTTTTTGTCAACTACAAACATTATATTTTTTTATAGCAAGCCCATTTATACATCTCTAATACTCTAAAACCATTAAATATCATTAAAAAAAGGTGTGGTTAGCCTAGTTACCTTTTTTGTACATATTGAGTGTTTTCATTGATGAATAATGAGACAGTCTCTTCATTTCTAATTAAGATGGCTTCTTCCTTTGATGTAAGGAGTCATTTGCACAAAATGATGGTGAAATTAAATTTTGTGCCTACATAAAATGTTATGTTCATTGGAACAAGTTTGTTTTCACACCTTTAGGATACTAAACCCATTGAATTCCATCAAGTAAATGAGCCATTGATCTAGATTAGCTTCACTTAACAATGCGACTGTCTCTCCATTTTTTTAATAACTAGACTTCTCTTTTTGTTGCATGGACTTGTTTGTACCTCATTGGAACACTAAATCAATTGAGTTCATCAAAAAAAGGTGTGATTTGTCTAGATTGCCTTTTCTTACATGTATTGAGTGTTTCAATTGTTGAATAATGAGACCATCTCTTCATTTCTAATTAAAAAGGCTCCTTCCTTCATTTCAAGGACTCATTTACACAAAATGATGGTGAAATTAACTTTTGTGTCCACACAAAACATTATATTCAATGAAACAAGCATGTTTGGACACCTTTGGTACTCTAAACCCATTGAATTCCATCAAGTAAATGAATCATTGATTTTGATTAACTTTCCTTAGAGATATTGAATTGTTTAATTTTTGAACAAAGAGATCATCTCTTCATTTTTTTAAAAAATCAAGGCTCATTTTTTTGTTACAAGGACTCATTCACACAAAATGATTTTGTAATTAACAATAAATATTATATTCATTGCAACAAACTTGTTTGTACACTCTAAATCCATTGAATTCCAAAAAAAAAAGGTGTAATTGGTCTAGATAACCTTTTCATATATCTATTAAGTGTTTCAAGTGCTAAATAATGAGACCGCCTCTTCATTTCAAATAAACAAGGCTCCTTCTTTTGTTACATGGAGGAGCTGATGCATGGAGGGCTTCTAAAGATCCATTAAGCATTCAAAAAGGGCCAATGACATGTTCACGAGCTAAAAAGATGAAAGAAGCACTTAGTGGGTTGATTGAAGAAATTTGGGTCAAAGAAGCCACTTTAAGCTTGAAGGGCAAAAAAACACATCATAATAAAGCTCGAGACTTTATTAATTGAATATGTTGAATGGCCCAATGTTAAGTGATTGTAAGGATTTTTGTAACAATTCCTAAAACAAGAGGAGTAGATTTGTTGTTAGCTTATTTAGGAAATGAAAATTTTCTCCTTTGGTTCTTTCATGAACTAGAGAAGTTATTAAGAACTACCTCTTCTTGTGGCATTTAACTCAACTTATCACTCCTAAATCTGTTTTTTTCTTGAATGTGATATCCGTATCCTTCTTTATACCTTAGGTTCATTTTCCTTAAACATTGGGACTAGGTCTTACATAATTGAAATCTAATTTTTCTTGGGTTCTTGTTTGATTCCTTATGCATGTTGGGTCTCCAAGCCATATCTTTTGGGGTTCACTTCAGCTAGTATTAGAGCTCTAGGGCTTAAATTAGGTTTATTTATCTAAATTTGAGTTTTTTTTTTTTGGGTAGACACAAATGTGCTTATACGTATTAAGTGTTTCAATTCTTGAATAATGAGATTGACTCTTCATTGCAAACTAACAAATCTCTTACTTTCATTGGAAGCACTTATTTACACAAAATATTTAAAAGAAATGGTAATCTTGGCCAGCCATACCATTTTTTTGATGGAATTTAATGGATTTAAGGCACCAAAGATGTATAAATATCCTTGTTGCAATGAATATAATGTTTTGAGTGGACAATTGTAATTTCATCATCCTTTTGTGTAATTTTGTACTTTTGATGAAATATGACGTCATCTCATGAAAAATTGAAGAGATCACTTCATTGTTCAAATATGGGGCCTTTCAATATGTATTAGGAAAACTAATAAAGATCAATGACTCAATTTACTTGATGGAACACAATGGGTACATAGTACCAAAGGTGTGCAAATGTTCTTGCTCCAATGAATATAATCTTTTGAATGGATACAAACTCACTTATATGAATTGAATGTTTCAATTCCTAAATAATATGATTCTTTTCATCTCTAGCAAAAATAGCTCCTTCTTTCATTACAAGCACTCATTTAAACAAAATATGTATAAGAAATGGTAATCTAGACTGATCACACCATTTTTTAATAGAATTCAATGGAATTAGTGTACCAAGGATGTACCAATGAGCCTATTGCAATGAATATAATGTTTTTCATTGACACAAAAGTTAATTGCAAGATCTATTTGTGTAAATTAGTCCTTGCAATGAAGGAAGGAGGCCTGTTAGCCAAAAATTAAGAGATGGTCTCATTTAGAAAATGAAACTCTCAATATGTATTTGAAAAGGTAATCTAGACCAATCACACCTTTTTTTTTTTTTTTACAATGAAATTTAATGGATTTGGAGTACCAAAGAGATACAATTGAGCTTCTTGCAATGAATATAATATTTAATGTGGACACAAATGTTAATTTCCCTATCATTTTGTGTAAATTTGTGCTTCCAATGAAAGGTGAAGTCTTCTCATTAAAAATTTAAGAGTCAATCTCATTGTTTAGAAATTAAACCATTCAATCCCTATAAGGAAAACTAATAAAGATCAATGAATCATTTCACTTGATGGAATTCAATGGGGACATAATACAAAAAGTGTGCAATTGTGCTTGTTCCAATGAAATTAAACCATCAAGTGAGCTTATTGCAATGAATAAAATATTTTTTCTTGACACAAATGTTAATTTCATCATCATTTTCTATAAAATTTTCCCTCCAATAAAAATTCAAGCCTTATCGTATAAAATTAAAGAGACAATCTCATTGTTTGGGAATCAAACCAATCAATACTTGTAAGGAAAACTAATAAAGAACAAACACTCACTTTACTTGATGGAATTCAATAAGTATAGAGTACCAAAGTTTGCAAGTGTGCTTGTTCCAATGATTGTAATGTTTTGTGTAAACACAAATGTGCTTTTAGGTATTAAGTGTTTCATTTCTTGAATAATAAGATTGTCTCTTCATTTTAAACTAACAAAGCTCCTTCTTTCATTGCTAACACTCATTTACACAAAATATGTTTAAGAAATTATCATCTAGACCAATCACACCATTTTTTGGTAGAATTCAATGGATTTAGTGTATCAAAGATGTACAAATGAGCTTGTTGCAATGAATATAATGTTTGTTATGGACACAAAAGTTAATTACGATATCGTTTTGTGTGAATGAGTCCTTACAATGAAAGAAAGAGCCTTGTTAGCTAGAAATGATGTGATTGTCTCATTCAAGAATTGAAACCCTAAATATGTATTTGAAAAGGTAATGTAGATGAGTCACACTTTCTGTTTTGTTGAAATTCAATGAATTTAGAGTACAAAATATTTACAAACGAGCTTGTTGCAATGAATATAATGTTTTTAGTAGACAAAATTGTTAATTTCATCATCATTTTTTGTAAATTTGTCCTTCCAATGATAACAAAAGTCTTGTTTTGAAAAATTGAAGATGCAGTCTCATTGCTTAGGAATTCAATGGGTACAAAGTACCAAAGGTGTTAAAACAGGCATGGTTGTAAGGTTTTGTGTAGACACAAACATACTTATATGTTTTGAGTGTTTCAATTCCTAAATAATGAGACTAACTCTTCATTTCTAACTAATAAAGCTCCTTCTTTTGTTGCAAGCATTGATTTACATAAAATATGTATAAGAAATGGTACTATAGACCAATCACACCATTTTTTGATGGAATTCAATGGATTTAGTGTACCAAAGATGTACAAATAGCATTGTTGTAATCAATATAATGTTTATTGTTGACACAAAAGTTAATTATGAAATCATTTTATTTGAACAAGTCCTTGTAACCAAAGAAGGAGCCTTGTTAGTTAGAAAGGTCTGCAAACGTGCTTTGTTCCAATGAAAGTAATGTTTTGAGAAGACACAAACATGCTTATACATATTGAGTGCTTCAATTCCTAAATAATGAGAACATCTCTTCATTTCTAACTAACAAAGCTTCTTCTTTCATTGTAAGCACTCATTTACACAAAATATGAATCAAAAGTGGTAATCTAGACCAATCACACCATTTTTTGATGGAATTTGATGGATATAAAGTACCAAAGATGCATAAATGTTAATTTTGCCATCATTTTGTGTAAATTTGTCCTTCCAATGAAAAGCGAAGTCTTGTTATGAAAAATTGAAGAGGCAATCTCATTGTTAAGGAATTAAACAATTCAATACTAGTAAGGAAAGCTAATAAAAATCAATGACTCATTTCACTTGATAGAATTCAATGGGTACAAAGTACCAAAGGTGTGAAAATGTGTTTATTTCAATGATTATATTATTTTGTGTAGACACAAACATGCTTCTATGTATCAAGATTTTCAATTCTCGAATAATGAAATTGTCCATTTAATTCTAACTAACAAAGCTCATTCATTCATTAGAAGCCCTCAATTACACAAAATGTGTATAAGAAATGACAATCTACACAAATCACACCAATTTTTGTTGGAATTCAATGGATTTATTGCACCAAATATGTATAAACAAGTTTGTCACAATGAATATAATATTTGTTGTTGACACAAAAGTCAATTATAAGATCATTTTGTGTGAATGAGTCCTTGCAATGAAGGAACAAGTTTTGTTTGCTAGAAATGAAGAGATGGTCTCATTCAGGAATTGAAAAGCTTACTCGATATTTTGAAGGTAATATAGACCAATCAAACCTTTTTTTGATGAAATTCAATGGATTTAGTGTATAAAAGAAGTACAAACAAGCTTGTTGCAATGAATATAATGTTTTATGAAGACATTAATGGTAATTTCACATCATTCTATGTTAATTTTTCCTTCCAATGAAAGCAGAAGTCTTATGATAGAAATTGATGTGATAGTCTCATTGTTCAGGTAGTAAACCATTCAATTCCTATAATGAATTCTAATAAAGGTCAATGATGCATTTTACTAGATTGAATTCAATGGGTATAGAGTATCAAAGGTGTGTAAACGTGCTTGTTCCAATGCAAAAGTTAATTTCACCATTATTTTATCAAAATGAGTTGTTATGACAAAGGCAAGAGCCTTATTAATTAGAAATGAAGAGATAGTCTCATTATTCAAGAATATAATGAGATAGAGGAAAAGGTAAAAGTGTTATTTTACTCTTTTGAAAATACCTTAAAATGAAAATGTTCTTTTATGACCTTTAATCAAGGACAACAAAAACTTTGGCATCAAAGGTATAAAAAATATATTGTAGAAATGGGTATTGTTGATATTTTTACTTATATTCAAAATATTTATAATATTCAACAAAACTTTTTCCTAATTTTTTGGCATCAAATAAGAGTAAAATCCTTGAAAATGCTTACCAAGAATATTTAACCAAAAAGGGCAAAAGGGTTGATAATATTTGCCCTCTTACTTTAAATCTTTCTTTAAAAATTGAGGAAAGTGAGGTTATAGATTTGCCTTATAAGGCCAAAGCTATGACTAGTGTTGCAGTATAGTAAGACAATTGTACTAATTTGTAACTTAATTGGTGGGCTCTCAATTGATTAGAATATAGGAAAAAGTTGAAGAAATATTTCACAAATGGGACTTTATTCCTAAGCCTCTAGTTAAATTAGAAAAAAAAAAAGGTTTTATTTAAACCCCTATCCTCTAATCATATTAACAATAATATGACTAACAGTAGTTCTAAAAAAATAGAACTATTAGAGGAAATAGTTAAATGATTTAAAAGCCTTGGTCTAAAAGATATAGAAGCTATTGTTTTGGAAAAGGAAAATTAGATTAAATCTGATAATAAAGGTAAAAACATCAAAGAAGACTTAGAAGAGTTAGATCAACTTCAACAAATGTTCTTATTAGAACAACCATTTGAGTGTAGTCCTTTTCATATGAAGGAACCTCTTTCTATTAATAAAATAAACTTTAATAAGGTTCCTACTATGTTATGCTATCCAAGATCAATACATGTTGACCTCTTATTGAAGAACAATTAAAGTATAATTGTGTTCAATATAACGGTAGTAGTATAGTTGAATGGAATCTTGATGGTGTGATTGAACATCAGGTTCTAATTTTGTTGCATTGCATGATGATGTTTGTAACTGCAGCCAAAACAAAGAGTAATTTTGGCCCTCATTTTACAAAAATCATAACAAGTGGGTTTACTAAATAGCTTAATGACTAGTGGGATTTTTATTTATCTAATAAGGTAAAAAATTGAATTTTTTTTGCTGCAGAACCAAAGGCAACAATACTAATCTTTGATTATGTTAATACACTAATTTATACAATCACCAATTATTTTATTGGTACTACCATTTTGTTAATAGACAAGACTTATGAATAACTCATTAATTTGAGATGTCCTAAGTTGTCTCATTTTAAGCGGTATAAAGATGTATTTTTCTCTACGGTCTTTATTTGAGAAGATAGTCAAAGTATCTTCTAAAAGGAAAAATTTCTCTCTGGGTTACCTAACCTATTTGCTAACAAAGTTAAAACTAGGCTTAAAGCCAATCATTCTACAATATTTGATTATAATCACTGCATCTATGGTGAAGTACCTGCTGAAGTAGTCACTAAAGGAATTAAACTCTGTAATGAAATTAAACTACATAAGTAGTTACAAAATGAGAAATCTCAAGATAAAAAGGCTTTGGGTAGTTTTTGCAAGCAAATGGGTTATCCATGCATAAGATATCCTAATAAACCTAAAAAGAAAGGTTATCAACCTTATGTGAAATTAAAAGCTTCTTATGAGAAGAAATGAATAGAGCAAAGAAAATACTTGAAAAGCCAAAATCAAAGAAAGCCATTGCTTGCTATAAATGTGGCAAAGTAGAGCATAATTCAAATAAGTGCAAAACAAAGCAAAAAATTCAAGACTTAACTCTCAATGAAGGTCTTAAAAAATCCTTGATGCACATTTTCTTAGTAAAAATTGATTCTAATGGATCAAATTTAGAAATTGAAGTTCTTGAAGAAAATAATTCTTTTGAGCATGATTTAGACACTAGCTACGAAGGACAATGTGATCCCTATCAAGCTATGTGTAAATATAATGGCTTATTAGTTTTAACAAAAGTAGATAATATCATTTTGGATGTTATTGACCAAATTCCAAATCCTAAAGACAAATGAGAACAACCAAAAAAATATTTACTTGTAGCAAAAGATCATATGCTAGTTTTAGGAAACAAGTTGCTGAAATAAAAAAAAAAAGTTATAGTTTAAAAATTGTCATGTAAAAGAAAGCACTTCTAGCATGAAAACTAGAGAGCAACCAACAATTATGGAGCTTAAAGTTGACATTAAAAAATTAAAAATTGAGCTTAGAAAATTAAATGATGGGACTATTATCTTAGAGACTATTACTCAAGATAAAGAAGAAAGTACTCTAGATCTACCAGACACTTTGTTGAAAGAAGATGAGTTGGAAACTTCTCAATACATCTATCTTATTGGTAGGGTTATGGGCAATAATAGGAATGTTATGCCCTGGATTAACAAAATAGTTTTTCTAAATTTCAAAAAATTATAAACAAAATATTTAATGCTTATTTAGCATTTACTCTTGTTGAATACTCTTTCTAAAGAAAGCCAATAAAAGATCAATTACTCATTTAATTAATAAAATTCAATGGGTTTAGAGTACCAAAGGTGCAAACGTGCGTGTTCCAATGAATACAATGTTTTGTGTGAATGAGTTCTTGCAACAAAAGAGAAGTCTTGTTATCAAAAAATGAAGAGATGTTATCATTTTTTGGGAATTAAACAATTAAATACCTACAATGAAACCTAATCAACATCAATGACTTATTTGCTTGATGGAATTTAATGCATTTAGAGTACCAAAGACATACATACATGCTTGTTCCAATGAATAGACCATTTAATGTAGAAGCCAAAGTTAATTTCACCATCACTTTGGGTAAATGAGTCCTTGCAACAAAGGAAGGAGCCTTACAAGGCAGAATTAAAGAGAAGGTCTCATTATTTAGGATTTGAAATTTTCAAAAGGTATATAAAAAGCTAATTGAGATCAACCAAAGCTTTGTTTGAAGAAATTGAATGGATTAAGAGTATCAATGATGCATAAACTGGCTTGTTGCAAAGAATATAAAGTTTACTACTACCACAAAAGTTAATTACAAGATCACTTTTTGTGAATAAGTCTTTTTAATGAAAAGAGATGCCTTGTTGTCAAAAAATGAAGAGATAATCCTATTGTTTGAAAATTAAATCATTCAATACTTGTAAAAAAAGATAATTAAGATTAATGATTAATTTACTTGATGGAATTGAATAAGTTTAGAGTACCAAAGGTGCACAAATATGCTTTCTCCAATGAATAGAATGCTTTGTGTGGGCACAAAAGTTAATTTCACCATAATTTGTGTAAATGAGTCCTTGTAACAAAGGAAGGAACCTTGTTGGCTAGAAATGAAGAGATGATCTCATTATTTAGACATTGAAACACTTAATACATATAAGAAAAGGTAATCTAGACCAATTAGACTTGTTTTTAATGGAATTCAATGGATTTAAAATACCAAAGTTGTACAAATGACCTTGCTACAAAGAATATAATGTTTACTATAGACTTTAAAGTTAATTAGAAGATCATTTTATGTGAATGAGTCTTTGTAACCAATGAGAAGTCATGTTATCAAAAAATAAAGAGCTAGTCATTATTTGAAAATTAAACCATTTAATACCTATAAGAAAAGCCAATAAACAATGCTAAACAATTCAAACACAGAGTACACAATTTTCAAACACACAATACATAAGACACAAAACTAGATTCAGTAAAAGAAAGCTTAAAAGAAAAAGGGCTTATTGGAATATAGCTTTCATTGAAATGGCACTACAAGCTTACTAATTGTTTTGGAGTAAATTATGCCTTCTCCATGGGATACTCCTATTTATCTCTAAAGTCTATGCTAACAAATAAATACATGATAAAAGTTTTGTTTATAAAGTATAAAGTATCTTTATGAAAGTAGATTTTATAAAGTGGCTTTATATAATGGCTTTATAAAAGCATTGCCCTTTTTGTCTGCTTTACAACTCATATAGAACTTTTGAGTCTTGCATAATATCATCTTGTTGAGTGAGTTGATTGGAATCCTTTGCTTGACTACTTTTTGGTTGGTCTTTATTAGATTATAAAATACTAGTCATAATTTCAATTAACTATTCTCTTGGCACACTCTTGACCAATGCTTTAAGCATTTAAGTTGGAGTCTTGACACCTAGAGGAGCTGGTCTTACAATGTTGATTCCTAAATTAATAAATCCTTTAGTAGTGTAAACCCCTTCACTGAAATAGTTAATTTTTTCACACTATCAAATGTTAATCCTTCAAACAAGCCATAGTACATGCAAAGTACTTTCTCCCAAGATATGTCTATTTGGAAATGATATTATAGTCCCATTTGATGATCCATGGAACATGATACCAAGCAGCAAAATTTAAGATTTTATTCCTAAATTTGGGATTCTTTTCACAAAATTATCCATAAATAGTTTTTGCTCTTAAAGGGAGTGTAATGGGATGTAATTTCCATTTAAGGAACCATATTTTAAAACAACTAGGAAATTTAACCTTATCATGAGGAGATTAATGTGAAGAAACCAACTAGATTTTTTTATGGGTTTTTGTAGAGTAAAAATCTCTCCTAAGCTTCAATGCAGTTATAATAATTGAAAGTTTTAACCTTTCACCAATTTTTAAATTCTTTATAGGCTGGAAAATCACGTTGCCATTCATTTGTCTAGAAAGATGGTCCTTCTGAATTTAAATTTTGCATATGCCCAATCTTTGGTAGATCTAAAACTAACACCTCATTCAATTGGTTCAATGATCACTGGTCTTGCCTAAAAAAAAATCTACTAATAATAATAGCAATCTTTCATGGTGGTATGAGGATACATGTTATCTTTTAAATAGAATCTTACAACCTCATAAGGTAGAAGTTAAGCATAATTGGTTTCAATTGGACACAAGAAGTCTATATAAAATTTGGGATAAAAGAATATGTAAGCTTTTTATTACTTATTTAGTTGTCACTCATAAGTGTCATTTGATAAAGGATCTAATTCCTTGTTGTTTTGACTTGATGAACTAGAAGCATCCTTAGCTGGTGAAATAATTGACTTTGATGGGGACACAGGGCCTTTTAGCATAGGCCTCTTACTCACGGAGTGATACCCTATAAAAATTCATGAGTTAGAAAGTCAAGAAAAAAATTTGTAAATATTAAAATCAAAGGCAAATAATAATCCCTACCATCTAGCAAATATTTGCTTCGAGGCTGTATTTTTGACATCTTTTAGAATAACATCTTTAGTAGCTTTATAATCAATTCTAATAAGAAATTTTTTATTTAATAAATCTCCTTCAAACTTTTGAATACATAATACTATAGCAAGAATTTCTATCTTAATTGTAGAGTAATTAACTCTAGCTTCTTTCTAAATCCCTAAAGTAAAGCATAATAAGCTTTCTTTGTGGTGAATCTTTTGTTTCAGTATTCCACCATATCCTTGGTTAGATTTTAAAGGCATACAGATGGGGAACAATTAAACATGGAAGTTCTTCAGCCTTTTGTTTTATTTTCTTAACAACGTGTATATGAATGTGTGTTAATTTAGGAGGATTCTTTCTAAGTCTTTCAAATAAAGGTTTAGCATTATAAGCTAATTCTTCATAAAAATCTAAAATATAATGTAGGCTTCCTAGAAATCTTTACAATTTATTTTTGTCTCTAATTTCAATAAGAAATTTAAAAGCAAATTCAATTGCTTGATCTATTGGAATTACACTACCAATTTCAATGATGTGGTCAAGAAATGTAATCTTGGTTTGGAATAACCTAGCTTTTCTTGTAGTGGTTGCAAGGGTTGCCTTTTGCATTACAAATAGTAAAATATTCATATGTTTAAGAAGAAGAAGGCTTATCATCTTGGGGTTGCTGTTATGTTGAGAGAATATGCTGTAATTGATTTATGTAACCTCAACTTATGTGAATATGTCCTTGCAACTAAAGGAGAAAACTTGTTAGCAAGAAATGAACAAACAATTACATTCTTTTAGAATTGAACCATTCAATACCTATAAGAAGAGAAAATCAAGATTAATCACTTCTTTGTTTGATGGAATTCCATGGATTTTTAGGGCCATGGTCATAAGGTTGTTGTTGCTGTGATTAATATAACCTTTGGTGTATACATTAATGTTGCAATTAATGTAATTATTTCTTTTAATTGAATTATTTCTCCTTTTAATTAACTTATTTTAGCTTTAAGCTCCATATAAAGGGTTATTTAGAAGTAGAATCAGAAATATATCCTTTTACTCTATGAATCACTATTTTAGGGCTATAACCTTCTTTTGGAAATATTCTAAGATCCAAAGTCATAGTATCTTCTTTTGTTAAGAATAATAAGCGTTTGCTTTTCTTTAAGACCTTATAATAGCCACAATCTCCCTAACTTGAAATTAGAAGAGTGATCTTCTAGAATGTCTAATTCTATATCTTTTTGATTTGAATCATTGTCAAATAAGAAAATAGTCAATAATGACCATTTATGGCCTTCATCAATAAAGAGTTCTTAATTTTATGTAAATGAGTCCTCACAATGAAGGAAGGAGCCTTGTTAGCTAGAAATGAAGAAAAAATCTCATTAGTTAGGAATTGCAACATTAAATAGCTATAAGAAAAGCTAATTATGATCAGACTGACCACTACTTCAAGGAATATGATAGGTTTATAGTACCACAGTTGTACAAAGGAGCTTGTTGAAATGACTATAATATTTACTATTGACACAAAAATTAATTTCTTAAACATTTTGTGTGAATGAAACTTTGCAACAAAAGAGAAGTCTTGTTATCAAAAAAATGAAGAGACAATCTCATTGTTTGGGAATTAAACAATTTAATACCTATAAAGAAAGCTAATTAGGATTAATGACTCATTTGCTTCATGTAATTTATTGGATTTAGGATATCAAAGTGGTATATATGTGCTTATTCCATTAAATAGAATCTCTTGTGTAGATGCAAAAATGAATTTCATCATCATTTTGAGTAAATGTGTCTTTGCGACGAAGGAAGGTGCCTTGATAGGTAGAAATAAGAAGGTTTCATTATTTAAGATTTCAAACCTTCAATATGTATATGAAGAGCTAGATGACATCAATCAAAGCTTTGTTTGATGGAATTCAATGGATTTAGGGAACCAAAGATGTGCAAACAAGCTGATGGAAAAAATATAATGTTTTTTATCAACACAAAAGTTAATTAGGAGATCATTTTATGTGAATGAGTACTTGCAACGTAAAGAGAAGCCTTGTTATCAAAATATGAAGAGGCAATCTCATTATTTGTGAATTAAACCATTCAATATTTGTAAGGATAGCTAACCAAGATCAATGACTCATTTACCTAATTAAATTCAATAGGTTCAGAGTACCAAAGGTATACAAACATGCTTGTTCCAATGAATATAATGTTTTGTCTTGATGCAAAAGTTTATTTCACCATCATTTGGTGTAAATAAGTCCTTACAACAATGGAAGGAGCTTCATTGGCTAGAGATCAAGAGACAATCTCATCATTTAGGAATTGAAACATTTAATACAAATAAGGAAAGGTAACTTAGACCAATGAGACCTATTTTTGATGGAATTCAATGGATTTTGAGTATGAAATTTGTACAAATGAGCTTGTTGAAAAGAATATGAAGTTTATTGTTGACATAAAAGCTAATTACAAGATAATTTGTGTAAATAAGTCTTTGAAACAAAAGAAAAATTTTGTTATCAAAAAATAAAGAGTCTCATTGTTTGAGAATTAAGCCAATCGATTCATATTAGGAAAACTAATCAAAATCAATGACTTATTTGCTTGTTGGAATTTAATGGATTTAGAGTAACAAAAGTTTAAAGACATGCTAACTCCAATGAGTAGAATGTTTTATGTAGACATTAAAGTTAATTCCATTATCATTTTGTGTAAATGAGTCCTTATAACAAAGGAAGGAGCCTTGTGAATTAAAAATGAAGAGATGATCGTGTTATTCATGAATTTAGACACTAAAAATTTATAATAAAAGCTAAATAAGACCATCAAAACCCCTTTATATATATATATATATATAATTCAATGGATTTAAAGTACCAAACATGTAGAAATGAGCTTTTTGCAATGAATACAATGTTTGATGTTGACACAAAAGTTAATCATAAGATTATTTTGTGTAAGTTCTTGCAACAAAAAAAGTGAAGCCTTGTTAACAAAAAATGAAGAGGTAGTTTCATTGTTTAAGAATTAAACCATTTGATTCCTGTAAGGAAAGTAAATCATGATCAATGCCTCTTGTTATCAAAAATTAAAGACACTCCCATTGTTAAGGAATTAAACATTTAATACCTATAAAGAAAGCTAATCAAAATTAAAGACTCATTTTGCTTGATGGAATTTAATGGATTCATAATATCAAAGATGTACATACACGCATGTTACAATGAATATAATGTTTTGTGCCTAAAAAAGAAAATAAAAAACTGAATTTCACCATCATTTTAGGTAAATAAGTCTTTGTAATGAAGGATGGAGCCTTGTTAGCTAGAAATTGAAGATGTATATACATGCTTGTTCCAATGAATAGAACGTTTTGTGCAAACAAAAAGAGAATTTGACCATCATTTTGGGTAAATAACTCTTTGCAACAAAGGAAAGAGCCTTGTTAACTAGAAATGAAAAGAAGGGCTCATTATTTAGGATTCAAAAGCTTCAATATGCATCACAAAACTCAATAAAGATCAAGGCAAGATTTTTTTTTTATAGAATTCAATGGATTTAGAGAACCAAAGATGTGCAAAAGAGCTTATAGCAAAAAGAAAAGAAAAGGAAAAGAAAAATGCCTTAATTTATTCAATGTAGAGAAAAAGGATTCATTGATATTATAAATCCATTAATGGAATTCAATGGATTTAGAATATCAAAGATGTACATACGTGTGTGTTCCAATATATAGAATGTTTTGCGTAGCAAAAAAGTGAATTTCACCATCAATTTGGGTAAATAAGTCTTTGTAACAAAGGAAGGAGCCTTGTTAGGTAGAAATGAATGGAAGGTCACATTATTTAAGATTTCAAGCCTTCAATATGGATAAGAAAAGGTCATCAAGATCAATTAAAGCTTTGTTTGATGGAATTCAATGGATTTAGAGAAACAAAGATGTGCAAATGAGTTTGATCCAAAAAGAAAAGGAAAAAAAATGCCTTAATTTATTCAATTTAGAGAAAAAGGATTCATTGATATTATAAATCCATTAATGGAATTCAATGGATTTAGAATATCAAAGATGTACATACGTGTGTGTTCCAATATATAGAATGTTTTGTGTAGAAAAAAAGTGAATTTCACCATCAATTTGGGTAAATAAGTCTTTGTAACAAAGGAAGGAGCCTTGTTAGGTAGAATTGAATGGAAGGTCACATTATTTAAGATTTCAAGCCTTCAATATGGATAAGAAAAGATCATCAAGATCAATTAAAGCTTTGTTTGATGGAATTCAATGGATTTAGAGAAACAAAGATGTGCAAATGAGTTTGATCCAAAAAGAAAGGAAAAAAAAATGCCTTAATTTCTTCAATTTTAAGAAAAAGGATTCATTGATATCATAAATCCATTAATGGAATTCAATGATTTAGAATATCAAAGATGTACATACGTGTGTGTTCCAATATATAGAATGTTTTGCATAGAAAAAAAGTGAATTTCACCATCAATTTGGGTAAATAAGTCTTTGTAACAAAGGAAGGAGCCTTGTTAGGTAGAAATGAATGGAAGGTCACATTATTTAAGATTTCAAGCCTTCAATATGGATAAGAAAAGGTCATCAAGATCAATTAAAGCTTTGTTTGATGGAATTCAATGGATTTAGAGAACCAAAGATGTGCAAATGTGTTTGATCCAAAATGAAAAGGAAAAAAAATGCCTTAATTTATTCAATTTAGAGAAAAAGGATTCATTGATATTCTAAATCTACTAATGGAATTCAATGGATTTAGAATATCAAAGGTGTACATACGTGTGTGTTCCAATATGTAGAATGTTTTGTGTAGAAAAAAAGTGAATTTCACCATCATTTTGGGTAAATAAGTCTTTGCAACAAAGGAAGGAGCCTTGCAACAAATAAGTCTTTATTCAAGATTTTAAACCTTGAATATGAATAAAAAAAAGCTAATTGAGATCAATCAAAGCTTTGTTTGATGGAATTTAATGGTTTAGAGAACCAAGGATGTGCAAAAGAGCTTGTTGTAAAGAATATAATGTTTCTTGTTGACACAAATGTTACTTACAAGATCATTTTGTGTGAATGAGTACTTGCAATAAAAGAAGAAACCTTGTCATCAAAAAAAGAAGAGGTGATCATATTGTTCAACAATTAAACCATTCAATATTCATAAGGAAAGCTAATCAAGATCAATGACTCACTTACTTAATGGAATTCAATAGGTTTAGAGTACTAAAGGTGTGAAAACATGCTTGTTCCAATGAATATAATGTTTTGTGTAGACACAAAAGTTAGTTTCACCATCATTTGTGTAAATGAGTCCTTGCAACAAAGGAGCCTTGTTGGCTAGAAATGAAGAGACAATCGAATTATTCTTAAATTTAGACATTTAATATGTGTAAAAAAAGAACTAACCAAAACCATTGAAACCTTTTTTGTTTTATGAAATTCAATGAATTTAGAATATTGAAGAAGTAGAAATGAGCTTCATGTAGGAAATACAATTTTTGCTGTTGTCAAAAAAGTTAATTATGGGATCATTTTGTGTGAATAAGTCCTTGTAATGAAAAGAGAAGCCTTGTTAAGAAAAAAATGAGGAGACAATCTCATTGTTTGAGAACTAAACTATTTAATACTTGGAAGGAAAGCAAATCATGATCAATGACTCATTTGCTTGTTGTAATTCAACGGATCTAGAGTACCAAAGGTATAATCTAAACCAATCATAACTATTTTTGATAAACTTTGATGGATTCAGAGTACTAGAGACGTAGAAACAAGCTTCTTATAATGAATACAATGTTTTTTATTTGCACAAAAGTTAATTTCTAGATCATTTTGTGTGAATGAGTCCTTGCAACAAAAAGAGAATTCTTGTTAACAAAAAGTGAAGAGGCAGTTACATTGTTCAAGAATTAAACCATTCAATACCTATAAGGAAAGCTAATGAAGATGAATGACTCATTTCTTTGATTGAATTCCATCCAAAAAAGGTGTGATTGGTCTACATTAGCTTTTCTTATACATATTATGTGTTTCAATTCTTGAATCATGAGACTAGCTCTTCATTTCTAGCTAATAATGTTGCTTCCTTTGTTACAAGGACTCATTTACATTAAAGGATGGTGAAATTGACTTTTGTGTCTACACAAAACATTATATTCATTGGAGCAAGCACATTTGCATACCTTTGGCAAAGACTTTTAACCCATTGAATTCCATCAAGTCAATGAGTCATTGCTCTTGATTAGCTTTTCTTATAGGTATTGAATGGTTTAATTTCTCAAACAATGAGACCATTTTTTTCATTTTTTGATAACATGACTTCTCTTTTATTGCAAGGATTCATTCACACAAAATAATCTTGTAATTAACATTTGTGTCAACAATAAACATTATATTCTTTGCAATAAGCTTGTTTACACATATTTGGTACTCAAATCCATTGAATTCCTTCAAACAAATTTTTGATTAATCTTGATTAGCATTTTTTTAAACCTATTGATTGTTTTAATTCCTGAATAATAAGGCCTTCTCTTCATTTCTAGCTAATAAAGCTCCTTACTTTGTTGCAAGGACTCATTTACACAAAGTCACGGTAAAATTAAGTTTTATGTTTACACAAAAATTATATTCATTGGAGCAAACATGATTGTACACCTTTGGTACTCTAAATTTGGGTTCCTCTTAATCTTGGAAACCAATTTGGAGAAAAAGAGATGGTAAGGCTAATTACAAGCCCAAGGCTAAATCTTACAAGAGTAAGGAAGTGAGTCCTAACAAGGAGGTAGGTAATTCTAATTCCCAACCTAGTCAAAATAGAGATGTCAAATGTTTAAGTATTTGGGAAGGGGACATATTGAATCTCAATGTTTAAATAATTTTACCATGGTGTAATGTGCTATTGAGATAAAAAGTGAGTCTAATGATGATTCCATGCCATCATTGGAGGATGTAAGTGATGGGAAGGAGTACCCAATAGAGGGAGATGTGTTTGTGGCTAAATGAGCATTAGGTGCACAAACCAAGGAAGATAATGAAGTGCAAAGAGATAATATCTTCCATACATAGTGAGACATCAAAGATAAGGAATGCAACATGATCATTGATGGGGTTAGTTGTACAAATGTAGCTACTTTGGTTGTAAAGCTTAATTTATTTACCATGAAGCACCCAAGGCTATATACGCTTCAATGGTTGAATGAATGTGGGGAGGTTAAGGTAAATAAGTAGGTATTAGTATCATTTACTATTGGGAGACATATTAATGAGCTTTTGTGTGATGTTGTACCCATGCATGCTGGGGCATATTCTATTTGGAAGACGATCGCAATATGATCAACATGTAATGTATTATGGGTTTAAAAATAGGTACTCTTTTATAATAAATGATAAACCCATTACTCTTGTACCTTTAACACCTTGCCAAGTATAAGATGATCAATTAAGGAATAAAAAAGAGAGTGAGAGGAAAAAGAAAAAAAGAATTTAGGCTGAGAGGAGAAAAGAGGAAAAGAATGGAGAGAAAGGTGATAAGACTAAGAGAAAAGAAGAAAGAGGGTGAGAGAGATAAATTGAGAGTTTATATGTAAAAGAGAGTGATGTTAAGAAAGGTTTCTATTCAAAATAGCCTATAATTGTACTCTTATACAAAGAGGCTTATCTTAGTACTAATGAGCTTAGCCCTTCTTCACCTACTGTTGTCATTTCTCTTTTGTAGGAATTTGAAGATGTTTTTCACAAACAACAAAGAGGCTTGCCACCTTTAAGGTGAATAGAACATTAGATTGAATTCATCCATGATGTGATAATTCCAAACTAATTAGCCTTTAGAACTAATTCTAAGGAGACAAAAAAGCTTCAAAGGCAAGTTAATGAGGTCATGGCAAAAGGATATGTGAGGAAGAACATAAGTCCATGTGTAATTTCAGTATTGCTTGTGCCTAAGAAGGATGGGACTTAAAGGATGTGTATGAAATAAAAAAAATCAAGAAAGAAATCCAAGATCTCAAGGCCTGACAAACACAAGACCATCAAATGCTAGTGTCCTTACTAGACTTAGTTAACCCTCAAAATATAGAGGTTCTAGATCAGCCAAAATCTTCTAAAGCCCAACAACATGAAAGCCTCAAAACTAATGAATTCCTATTTCTTTTAACAGAAATCACCACTCAAAAATGCCTTCTTAAAATCCATTTGAAAATTGCTAATTGTTCTTTGGAAACCATAGCTTTAATAGATATTGGTGTAAATCTAAATTGTATATAAGAAGCCCTTATACCTACCAAGTATTTTGAAAAATTGTTGGAAAGCCTAATGTTTGACGACAATCACAAGCTGTAAGTCAACTATAAGATGTCTAGTGTCCAAGTTTTCCATCGAGGTATCAACATCCAAGCATCCTATGTTCTTGTCAAAACCTAAAGCAAAAGGTAACCCTTGGAAATTTCTTTCTCAATTTGATTAAGTCTTTCCAAGTTTCTGTTCAAGGAATACACATCACTATCCTTGATCATGGAATAATTGTTTCTTTGAATGCTCAAAGGATCCTTAGATGGTGTGAATCCAAATGACAAGGCTTAGGGACCCAACATGCATAAGGAATCAAACAAGAACCTTAAAACACTAAATTAAATTTCAAGAATGCAAGTCTTAGACCTAATGTTCAAAGAAACATGAACCAAAGGTATGGAAGAAGGACATGGATGCCACACTCCAGAAAATAACGAATTTGGGATTGATAAGTTGGGTTAAATGCCACAAAAAGAGTTCATTCTTAATAAGTTCTTTAGTTCTTAAAATAATTGAAGGAGAAAATTCTCACTTTTATTTTACCAAATGTTTTGCCTCTTTTAACAATGAAATCAAACCAATTTATAGGAAGACTTAACAATCATAGAGAAACCTTAGGGATAAGGACAAACATACTAAATAGGTTGACAACAAATCTACTTCTTTTTTTAGGAGTTGTTGTAGAAACCATACTCCTATTTTTTATGAGTTATTGTAGACACTCTTATGATTACTTAACATAGGCCTATTTAGTATACTAATAAAATTAATAAATCCTTGGACCACATTAAGATATGATTTGCCACCATTTTGGCTTGAATTAGCTTTTTTGGCCAAAGAAGATAATTCAAGCTTGAAGGACAATAAATCATATCTTAATGTGGGCTAAGGCTTTATTAATTTGATTGGAGAATTTAATGGGCCAAGGGTACAATAAAATCCAATCCTAACTAAGAATTTGTTATAAAATAGGAGTATTTTTATATTTTAAAAGTTTATCACTCTCTTTATTTTTAGGGTTTTTAAGGTTGTTAAATTAGCTTATAAATAGGCTCAATTTCATTGTTAAAAAAGGCAAAACATTACTAAAATTAAGAGTGAGAATTTTTTCCTTGAGTTCTTTGAAGAACAAAATAACTTATTTTAGTACAAATAAGCTTAACCCCTCTTTGCCTAGTGTTGTTGTTTCTTTTTTACAAGAATTTGGTGATGTTTTTCCTAAAGTATGAAATGGTTTGCCACCTTTTTAAGGGGAATAGAACATGATATTGAATTCAACCCTGGTGCAACAATTCTAAAGGATTCAACATTGCAAACCAGCAATCTTGTTAGTGCAAAATGAAGAGGGGGTCTCTTTATTCAAGAATTGAATCTTTCAATACCTATAATCAAAATCTAATCAAGATTAATGACTCCCTTGTTTGATGGAATTAAATGGATTGAAAGTATTAATAGCATGCAAACATGCTTATAGCAATGAATATAATGTTTGGTGTGGACACAAAAGTTGATTTTAAGATCATTTTGAGTGAAGGAATCCTTGCAACAAAAGGAGAACCCTTGTTAACAAGAAATGAGGAGATTGTCTTGAAATTCAATAATAAAACATTTCAATACTTATAAGAAAATCTAAATCAAGATTATTAACTGCTTTGTTTGATGGAATTTAATGAATATAAAGTACTAAAGGTGTACAAATGTGCTTGTTACAATTCATATAATAGTTAATGTTGATATGGAAGTTAAATTCAAGATCATTTTGTATGCATAAATCCTTACAACAAAAGAAAGGACCTTGTTGGCAAGAAATTAAGAGACGATCTCATTATTGAGGGATTTAACCAATCTATAGTTAGAAGTAAAGCTGACCATGATCAATCACCCCTTTGTTTGATGTAGTTCAATGGATTTAAAGTATAGATGTGCTTGTTGCAATGAATATAATGTTTGGTGTAAATATAATAGTTAATTTTAAGATTATTTGTGTGAATGAGTCCTTGTAACAAAATAGGAAGTTGTGTTGGAAAGAAATGATAAGTTGATCTCATTATTAAATAATTGAACCACTCAACACTTACAAGAAAAGCTTATCAAGATCAATGACTCCTTTTTTTGATGGAATTCAATGGATTTAGAGTGCCAAGGGCTTATAGAGATGTTTATTGCAATGAATTCAATGTTTAGTGCTGACAAAAAATTAATTTCCATGTCATTTTTTGTGAATGAGTCCTTGCTAGGAATGAAAGAGCCTCATTAGCAGGAAATGAGTCACTCAATATGAGTAAGAAAAGAAAATCAAAATAAAAGATAAAAAACTTGTTACAATGAACATAATGTTAGTGTGGACAAAAAGTTAATTTCCAGTTCATTTTGTGAGAATGGCTTCTTACAATGGAATGAGAAGCAATTTCAGCAACACATGAAGTGATATTCTCACCATTAATGTGATGAACCATTCCATCCATGTGAGAAAACCTAATCATGATCAATTACAACTATGTTTAATCGACTTTAATTGATTCATACTACCAAAGTTGTATTGATGTGCTTGGTGTAAGGAATTTAATGTTTGGTGTAGATACAAAAATTCATTTTGTAACAATTTTGTGTGAATAACTCCTTAGAATGAAAGAAGTTGCCTTCTTAGCAAGAAATGAAGTGATATTCTAATCTTTCATGCAATGAGCCATTCCAACCACTTGTAAAAGTCTAATCAATGTTAAGGACCTCTATGTTTGGTGTATTTCAATTGATTTATTTAGACTACTAAAATTGTACTTTTGACCTAAGCAAGGAATCTTATGTTTGGTGTCAATGCAAAAATTAAGTTCATGATCTTTTTGTCTAAAAGAGTCTTTGCAATGAAATGAGAAAACCATATTAGCATGAAATGAAGTAGGGTCTTACCCTTTAGGAGTTGAATTATCCTTTAGGAATTCAACCATTCAATTCCTAGAAGAATAGCTTTTCAAGATCAATGACTCATGATCATTTTTTCAAAATGAGTCCTTTCAATCAAAGAGGAAGCCATATTAGCATGAAATGAAGTATAGGTCATACCCTTCAAGATTGAACAATTCAATCCTTGTAAGAATAGCTAATCATGATCAATGAGTCCTTTGTTTGATAGACTTGAATGGATAGATTTCCAAAGGTGTATTCACAACAAAGAATATAATGTTCCTTGGTGGAACTCAATTGGTATCAAGTACCAAAGATGTGCACATGTGCTTGATTGAATTAATATAATATTTTGAGTAGGCATAAATGTGCTTATACATATTGGGTGTTTTAATTCCTAAATAATGAGACCATCACTTCATTTTTAACTTACAAAGCTCCTTCTTTCATTATAAACACTAATATACACAAAATATGTATAAGAAATGGTAAGGCAGACAAATCACACAATTTTTTGATGGAATTCAATGGATTTAAAATACCAAAAATGTATAAACGAGTTTGTTGCAATGAATATAATATTTATTGTTTAACCAAAAATTAATTACAAGATCATTTTACATGAATGAGTCCATGGAATGATGGAAGGGGCCTTCTTAGCTAGAAATGAAAAGATGGTCTCATTCAGAAAATGAAACTCTCAATAAAAATTTCAAAAGGCAATCTAGGTTAATCACACCTTTTTATGATGAAATTTAATGGATTTAGAGTACCAAAGATGCATAAATGAGCTTATTATAAAGAATATAATGTTTTATGTAGCCAAAAATGTTAATTTTACCATCATGTAAATTTGTCCTTCCAATGAAAATTGGAGCCTTGCCATGAAAATTTGAAGAGACTGTCTTGTTCTTCAGGAATTAAACCATTCAATACCTGTAAGGAAAGCTAATTAAGATTAGTAATTTAATTTACTTGATGGAATTCAATGGTATAGAGTACCAAAGTTGTTCAAACACACTTAGTAGACACAAATGTGCTTATACATATTAAGTGTTCGAATTCTTGAATAATGAGATTGACTCTTCATGGCAAATTAACAAAGCTCCTACTTTCATTGCACGCACTTATTTACACAAAATATTTAAAAGAAATAGTAATCTTGGCCAGCCACACCAATTTTTTGATGGAATTCAATGGATTTAGGGCACCAAAGATGTATAAATAACCTTGTTGCAATGAATATAATGTTTTGTGTGGACAAAAATGGTAATTTCACCATCCTTTTGTGTAACTTTGTCCTTCTAGTGAAATGTGACATCTTGTCATGAAAAATTGAAGAGATAGTCTCATTGTTCAAGTATTAGGCCTTTCAATACCTATAAGGAAAACTAATAAAGATCAATGATTTGTTTTACTTCATGGAATTCAATGGGTACATCATACCAAAGGTGTACAAATGTGCTTGCTCCAATGAATATAATGTTTTAAGTGAACACAAAAATGCTTATATGAATTAAATGTTTCAATTCCTAAATAATGAAATTATCTCTTCATTTCTAGCTAAAAAAGCACCTTCCTTTATTGCAAGCACTTATTTACACAAAATATGTATAAGAAATGGTATTCTAGATTGATCGCACCATTTTTTAATAAAATTTAATAGATTTAATGTACTAAAGATGTACAAATGAGCCTGTTGGAATGAATATAATGTTTTTCATTGATACAAAAGTTAATTACGAGATCAATTTGTGTGAATCAGTCTTTGCAATGAAGGAAGAAGGCCCATGAGCCAAAACTTAAGAGATGGTCTCATTTAGAAAATGAAACCCCTAATATGTATTTGAAAAGGTAATCTAAACCAATCACATCCTTTTTTTTATCAAATTCAATGGATTTGGAGTACCAAAGAGGTACAATCGAGCTTGTTGTAATGAATATAATGTTTTATGTGGACACAAATGTTAATTTCACTATCATTCTATGTGAATTTGTCCTTCTAATGAAAAGTGAAGTCTTGTCATGAAAAATTAAAGAGACAGTCTCATTGTTTAGAAATTAAACCATTCAATCCCTATAAGGAAAACTAATAAAAATCAATGAATCATTTTAGTTGATGGAATTCAATGGGGACATAATACCCAAGGTGTGCAATTATGCTTGTTCCAATGAATATAATGTTTAATAAAGATACATATATGCTTATATATATTGAGTGTTTCAATTCCTAATTTCAAATTAACAAAGCCCCTTCTTTTGTTTCAAGCACTCATTTACACAAAATATGTAAAACAAATGTCAATATAGGCCAATCACACCATTTTTTAATGAAATTCAATGGATTCTAATTTCCAAAGATGTATAAATGAGCTTATTGTAATGAATATAATATTTTATGTTGACACAAATGTTAATTTCACCATCAACTTCTGTAAATTTGTCCTTCTAATAAAAAGTTAGGTCTTATCATGTAAAATTGAAGAGATAGTCTCATTGTTTGGGAATCAAACCACTCAATACCTTAAAGCCAAACTAATAAAAAACAAACACTCATTTTACTTGATGGAATTCAATGGGTGTAGAGTACTAAAGTTTTATAAGTGTGCTTGTTCCAATGATTGTAATATTTTGTGTAAACACAAATGTGCTTTTAGGTATTGAGTGTTTCAATTCCCATATAATGAGATTATCTCTTAATTTCAAACTAACAAAGCTCCTTCTTTCATTACAAGCACTTATTTACACAAAATATGGATAAGAAATGGTAATCTAGACTAATCACACGATTTTTTAATAGAATTCATTGGATTTAGTGCACCAAGGATGTATAAATGAGTCTATTGCAATGAATATAATGTATGTTGTCGACACCAAATGTAATTAAGAGATCTTTTTGCGTGAATAAGTCCTTACAACAATGAAAGGGTCCTTGTTAGCTAGAAATAAAGAAATAGCCTCGTTGAGGGAATGAAACACTGAATATGTATTTGAAAAGGTAATATGCACCAATGAAACCTTTTTTTTTTTTATGAAATTTAATGTATTTAAAGGACCTAAGAGGTACCATCAAGCTTGTTGCTATGAATACCATGTTTTGTGTAGACACTAATATTAATTTCACTATCATTTTGTGTAAATTTGTTCTTCCAATGAAAAGTAACGTCTTATGATGAAAAATTGAAGAAACAATCTCATTGTTTAGGAATTAAACAATTTGATACCTATAAGGAAAGGTGATAAAGATCAATGACTCATTTCACTTGATGGAATTCAATAAGTATAGAGTACCAAAGGTATGCAAACATGCTTGTTCCAATGAATATAATATTTTGGGTAGACACAAATGTGCTTATTCATATTGAGTGTTTCAATTCCTAAATAATGAGACTGTCTTTTTATTTCTAACTAACAAAGCTTTGCAATTCATTGCAAGAACTCATTTACAAAGAATATGTATAAGAAATGGTAATCAAGATCAATCACCCCTTTAATTTTTTGGATGAAATTCATTGGATTTAGTGTACCAAAGAGGAAGAAATGAGCTTGTTGTAATGAATATAATGTTTTATGTAGACATAAAAGTTAATTTAACTATCTTTTTGTGTAAATTTGTTCTTCTAATGAAAAGTGGAGTCTTATCATGAAAAATTAAAGAGATAGTTTCATTGTTTAGGAATTAAACAATTCAATACCTATAAGGAAAGATAATAAAGACCAATGACTAATTTTACTTGATGGAATTCAATGGGTACAAGGTATCAATGTTGCACAAACCTACTTGTTCCAATGAATATAATGTTTTGTGTATACCCAAATGTGCTTAGACATATCAATCATTTCAATTCCTAAATAATAAGCTTGTTTTTTCATTCCAAACTAATATGGCTTCTTCAATTGATGGAAGCACTCATTTTCACAAAATATGAATAAGAAATAATGATCTAGACCAATCACACCAATTTTTGAATAAATTCACCAAAGATGTACAAACAAGCTTAGTTCAATGAATATAATGTTTTATGTTGACACAAATGTTAGTTTCATCATCATTTTGTGTAAATTTGTCCTTCCAATGATAAGAGTAGTTTTATTATGAAATATTAAAGAGGCAAATCTCATTGTTCAGGAATTAAACCATTCAATACTTGAAAGGAAAGCTAATAAAGATTAATGAATCATTTTACTTGATGAAATTCAATGGGTATAGAGTACCAAAGGTGTGCAAATGTGCTTGTTCCAATGATTATAACATTTTGTGCACAAACATGCTTAGAGGCATTGTGCATTTCAATTCCTAAATAATGAGATTATCTCTTCATTATTAACTAACAAAGTTCCTTCTTCTAGTCATTTACACAAAATATGTATAAGAAATTATCATCTAGACCAATCACACCATTTTTTGTTGGAATTCAATGGATTTAGTGACCCAAAGATGCACAAATGAGCTTGTTGCAATAAGTATAATGTTTGTTATGGATAGAGAAGTTAATTATAAGATCATTTTGTGTGAATGAGTCTTTGCAATGAAGGAAGGAACCTTGTTAGCTACATTTTTTGTTGGAATTCAATGGATTTAGTGTCCCAAAGATGCACAAATGAGCTTGTTGCAATAAATATAATGTTTGTTATGGATAGAGAAGTTAATTATGAGATCATTTTGTGTGAATGAGTCTTTTCAATGAAGGAAGGAACCTTGTTAGCTACATTTTTTGTTGGAATTCAATGAATTTAGTGTCCCAAAGATGCACAAATGAGCTTGTTGCAATAAATATAAAGTTTGTTATGGATAGAGAAGTTAATTATGAGATCATTTTGTGTGAATGAGTCTTTGCAATGAAGGAAGGAACCTTGTTAGCTAGAAATGAAGTGATTGTCTCATTCATGAATTGAAACACTAAATATGTATTTGAAAAGGTAATGAAGATAAATCACACTTTTTTTTGATGAAATTCAATGAATTTAGACTATAAAAGATTTACTAATGAGCTTGTTGCAATAAATATAATGTTTTGTGTAGGCAAAATTGTTAATTTCATGATCATTTTTTGTAAATTTATCCTTCAAATGGTAAGATAAGTCTTGTTATGAAAAATTGAAGATGTAGTCTCATTGCTTAGGAATTAAACCATTCAATACTTGTTAGGAAAACTAATAATGATCAATATGTAAGCTTTTTATTCCTTATTTAGTGTTGCTCATAAGCATCATTTGATAAAGGATCCAATTCCTTGTTGTTTTAGCGTGATAAACTAGAAGCATCCTTAGCTAGTGAAATAATTGACTTTAATGGGAACATAGGCCTTTGTAATGTGGGCCTTTTACTCATGAAGTGGTGCCCTATAAAAATTCATGAGTTAGAAAGTCAAGAAAAGAATTTGTAAATATCAAAAACAAAAGCTAATAATATTCCCTACCATCTAGCAAAGATTTGCTTTAAGGTTATATTTTTGACATCTTTAGAAAAACATCTTTTGTAGCTTTACAATCAATTCTAATAAAAAATTTTTGATTTAATAAATCTCCTTCAAACTTTTGAATGCACAATACTATAGCAAAAATTTCTTTCTTAATTGTAGAATAATTAACTCCAGCTTCTTTCCAAATCCTAAAAGTAAAGCATAATAAGCTTTCTTTGAGGTGAATCTTTTGTTTTAGTATTCCACCATATCCTTGGTTAGATTTTAAAGGCATAAAGATGGGGAACAATTAAACATGGAAGTTCTTTAGCCTTTTGTTTTATTTTCTTAACTACTTGTGTATGAATGTATATCAATTGAGGAGGATTCTTTCTAAGTCTTTCAAATAAAGGTTTAGCATTATAAGCTAATTCTTTATAAAAATCTAAAATATAATGTAGGCTTCCTAGAAATCTTTGCAATTGATTTTTGTCTCTAATTTCATTAAAAAATTTAAAAGCAAATTCAATTGCTTGATCTGTTGGAATTATGATACCATTTTCGATAAGTTGGCCAAGAAATGTAATCTTGGTTTGGAATAACCTAATTGTTTTTGTAGAGGCTACAAGGCCAACCTTTTGCATTACAAATAATAAAATATTTATATGATTAAGAAGGAGAAGGCCTATCATCTAGAAGTTGCTATTCTAATGAGAGAATATGTTGTAATTGATTTATGTAATCTCAACTTATGTGAATAAGTCCTTCAAACTAAAGGAGAAAACTTTTTAGCAAGAAATGAACAAATGATTACATTCTTTTAAAAATAAACCATTTAACAGCTACAAGAAGCAAAAATCAAGATTAATCACTTCTTTGTTTGATGGAATTCCATTGAATTTTAGGGCCAAGGACATAAGGTTGTTGTGATTAATATAACCTTTGGTGTATACATCAATGTTGCAATTAATATAATTATTTCTTTTAATTGTCTTATTTATCCTTTTACCATCATTTTGTGTAAACAAGTCCTTATAACAAAGGAAGGAGCCTTGTTAGTAAGAAAAGAGCTTCTTGCAATGAATATAATATTTGATGTTAACACAAAAGTTAATCACAAGATCATTTTGTGTATGTTCTTATAACAAAAAAAGTGAAGCCTTGTCAACAAAAAATGAAGAGATAGTCTCATTGTTCAAGAATTAAACCATTCAATTCTTGTAAGGAAAGAAAATCAAGATTAATGCCTCTTGTTATCACAAACTAAAGAGACAATCTCATTGTTTTGGAATCAAACATTTAATACTTATAAAGAAAGCTAATCAAGATTAAAGACTCATTTTCCTTGAAGGAATTCAATGGATTCATAATATCAAAATGTACATACGTGCATGATCCAATGAATAAAATGTTTTATGCAAAAGAAAAACTAAATTTCACCATCATTTTATGTAAACAAGTCTTTGTAATGAAGGATGGAGCCTTGTTAGGTAGAAATCAAAGATGTACATACATGCTTGTTCTAATGAATAGAATGTTTTGTGCAAACAAAAAGTGAATGTCACCATCATTTTGGATAAATAAGTCTTTGCAATAAAGGAAAGAGCCTTGTTAGCTAGAAATGAAGAGAAGGTCTCATGATTTAGGATTTAAAACCTTCAATATGTATAAGAAAAGCCAATAAAGATCAAAGTAAGCTTTTCTTCATAATATTCAATTGATTTAGAGAACCAAATATGTGCAAAAGAGCTTGTCGCAAAAGGAAAAGAAAAAGGAAAAAATGCCCCAATTTATTCAATTTAAAGAAAAAAGAGTCTTTGATATTCTAAATCCAAGGATGGAAGTGGATTTAGAATATCAAAGATGCACATACATGCTTGTTCCAATGAATAGAATGTTTTGTGTGGAAAAAAAAAAAAAGTAAATTTACATTCATTTTTGGTAAATAAGTCTTTGTAAGAAAGGAAGGAACCTTGTTAAGTAGAAATGAAGAGAAGGTATTGTTATTTAAGATTTTAAACCTTCAATATGTATGAGAAAGGCTAATCAAGATCAATCAAAGCTTTGTTTGATGGAATTCAATGGATTTAGAGAACCAAAGATGTGTAAATGAGTTTGTTTCAAAAATAAAAGGAAAAGGAAAAGTGCCTTAATTTATTCATAAGGTTTATAAACTTCAAAGAAAGTCATTTTTGAATTTTTCAACCCCTGGTAAGTGTCTAGCTCTTGAAAATGCTTATCAAGAATATTTGAAACAAAAGGGTAAAAGTGTTAGTAGCATTCATCCTCCACCTTTAAATCACTTTATTAAAATCAATGATAATGAGATTATTCCTTTACCTTATAAGGTTAAAGCAACCACTAGTGCTGTTGTACAGCAAGATAATTGTAGTAATCTTTATCTTCAATTTGTTGGATCTCAGCTTATGCATATTGAGAAAATGATTGAGGAAATAGCTCAAAATAGGGATGTTATTCCTAAACCTTTGGTTAAACCAAAAGTAGCAAAAAATGTTTTATTTAAACTTCTTTCATTGGAAGAAACAAATTACAAAATGGCAGATAAAAGTTCTGCTAAAGCAGAACTATTAAGTATAATCTTGAAAAGAATTAAAGGTATGAGATTAAAAGAAAAGAAGCCATAGTGCAAGAAAAAGGGTGACAAATTAAATTTGAAAGTGAGATAGAAGATTATATAGATCAATTACAAAATATGTTCTTATTAGAATAGCAGCCTTTAAAGGATAAACCTTCTCCTTCTTATGCAAAGGAACCTTTTGATATTAATAAAATGACCTTTAATACAGCTCATACAAAATTATATTATCCAAGACCAACACTTGTTTCTTCAATGTCTTGGCCTACATTAAGATATGTTTTACTGTCATTTAAACTTAAATTAGCTTATGTGGCCCAAATTTCTTCAATCAACCCATTAAGTATCTCTTTCATCCTTTTAGCACTTAAACATGTTATTAGCCATTCTTGAATACTCAATGGATCTTTAGAAGCCCTCTATGGATCTCATCATTTTGCCTCTCCTTAAAAGGATTCAACCTCAAATCATCACCTATATAAAAAAAATATACATGTTGGGAATAAACTTGCACACACTCCCTCACGTGTTTCACTCCACTCTCTCACAATATGACACTTACTCTCATGTTTACACACTGTATAAATTTAGCTTTTTTCTCTCACTCCTTTATTGAAATAAATAAGCTTAATCAAAGTCACTTTATAACCAACTAATTTGAACAAATTAGAATCAAAAAAATTTAGGAAAGTGCAATGAATGTAAGGTTATGGATTATAAGAACTCAACAAGATGAAATTGCAAAATATGAAGAAAAAAAAAAAGAATTAATTGGATCCAAATCCTTGTAGGAATTGGAAAGAAATAAGGAAATAAAGCCTTTATCTCCCTTTCACCTAATTAAATAGGATTTACTTTTGAAATAGGAAGGAATCAAATAAAATATTGTTCTTTTCTCTTTTTTTTATTATTTTTCTTTTTTTTTATCAAACAATATTTTTTTTGTTTTTTTTGCAAAAATTTAAATACAAGAAAAGATAAACTAGGGTTTATAGATTCAAAGAACAAGAGGTTATAGAATGTAGCCTCAACCTGCATTAAGATATGTTTTGCAACCCTTCAAGCTTAAAATAGTTTCTTTGGCTAAATTTTTTCAATTAGTTTGTTAAATGTCTCTTTCATCCCTTTAGCTCTTGAACCTATTATTGGCCCATCTTGAAACCTTAATGGATCCTTAGAAGCTCTCCATGCACTTGATCCTTTATGTATCTTATCATCATCTCTTCATTTCTAACTAACAAGGCTCCTTCCTATGTTGCAAGGACTCATTTACACAAAATGATGGTGAAATTAACTTTTATGTCTACATAAAGCCATATATTCATTGGAACAAGCACATTTGTACACCTTTGTTACATTGAATGCATTGGATTCCATGAAGCAAATGAGTTAATGAACTTAATTAGCTTTCCTTATAGGTATTGAATGGTTTAATTCTTGAAGAAAGAGATTGTCTCATCATCTTTCGATAAATAGAATTCTCTTTTCATTACAATGACTCATTCACACAAAATGATTACCTAATTAACTATTATGACAACAATAAACAATGTATTCATTGCAAAAAGCTCATTTCTACATCTTTGGTAGTCTAAACCCATTGAATTCCATCTAGTAAATAAGTCATTAACCTTGATTAACTTTCTTTACTAGTATTGAATGGTTTAATTATCAAACAAGGAGATAATTACTTTATTTTTTGATAATAGGGCTTTTGTTTTCATTGTAAGGACTTATTCACATAAAATGATTGCATAATTAACTTTTGTGTCAACAGTAAACATTGTATTACTTGCAACAAGCTCATTTGTACATCTTTAGACTCTAAATACAATGAATTCCACTAAAAAAAAAAAGGTGTGATTGGTCTAGATTACCTTTTCTTATATGTATTGAGTGTTTGAATACCGAAAAAAGACCTTCCTTCCTTCATTACAAGGACTCATTTATACAAAATGATGGTGAAATTAACTTTTGTGCCTACATAAAACATTATATTCATTGAAACAAGCATGTTTGCACACCTTCAATACTATAAACTCATTGAATTCCATCAAGTAAATAAGTCATTGATCTTGATTAGTTTTCCTTGTAGGGAATGGTTTAACTCTTAAACAAGGAGACCACCTCTTCATTTCTTGATAACAAGGCTTTAATTTTTGTTGGAATGCCTCATTTCCATAAAATGCTCTCACAATTAACTTTTTGTGTCAACATCAAACATCATATTCATTGCACCAAACTTGTTTGCTCTTACTTGGTACTCTAAATCCTTGAATTCTATCAAAAAAAAAAAGCGTGATTGGTCTAGATTATCTTTTCTTATACATATTGATTGTTTCAATTGTTGAATAATGAAATTGTATCTTTATTTCTAACTAACAAGGGTCCTTCCTTTGTTGCAAGGGCTCATTTACACAAAATAATGGTGAAATTAACTTTTGTATCTACATAAATCATTATATTCATTGAAACAAGCATGTTTGTACACTTATGGCACTCTAAACCTATTAACTTCCATCAAGTAAATGAGTCATTGATGTTAATTTGCTTTGCATTTAGTTATTGAATAGTTTAATTCTTAAATAATAAGACTACATCTTCATTTTTTGCTAACAAGACTGATTTTTTCATTGCAAGGACTCATTCACAAAAAAATGATTTTGTAATTAACTTTTGTGTTAACATCAAACATTATATTATTAATCACAACAAGCTCATTTGTCCATTTTTGGCAGTTTATATCTGTTGAATTCCACAACAAAAAAAATTAGTGGTCTAGATTACCTTTTCTTAATGTATTAAATGTTTCAATTCTTGAATAATGACACCATAATGTCAAACCCAAAAGATATGGTTGAGGGATCCAACACACACAAGGAATCAAACAAGAACCCAAGAAAGGTAAATTAGGTTTCAATTATGCAAGTCCCAAATCCAATATTCAAGGAACACAAACCTAAGCTATAAAGAAGGATATGGATGACACCCTCTACCAAAGAAGGAATTTGAGAGTGATAAGTTGGGTTGAATGTTGCAAGAAAAATTAGTTCTTGATAAGTTCTTTAGTTCTTTAAAGAACTAAATAAGAAATTCCCACTTTTATTTTCACTAATGTTTTGCTCTTTATAACAATGAAATCAAGCATATTTATAAGCGGAATTATCAATCCTAAAAGTCATAAATATAAAGACAATTAAAAACTCTTAAAATATTAAAACACTTGTATTTTATTGTAAACTCTTATTTTATAACAAACTCCTATATAGGAGTGGTTTTATTATAACCTTGGCCTATTAAGTACTCCAATGAAATTAATAAAGCCTTGATCCACATTAAGATGTGGTTTGCTACCCTTTAAGCTTGAATTATCTTCTTTGACCTAAATTTCTTTAATCCACCTACTAAGTGCCTTTTTCATCCTTTTAACTCTTAAACACGTCATTGGCCCTTCTTGAATGCTTAATGGACCCTTACAAGCCCCTCATGGATGTCCTCATTTCCCTTTTCCTTAAAAGGATTTGTCTCAAATCATCACTTGCATAAAAAGAAAAAAAGATGTTAGGTACAACCTTACACGCACTCCCTTACATGTTTCACTCCATTCCCTCATAGTATGATAGTCACTCATGTGTTTGCACACTATATAAATTTGGCTTTTCTCTTTCATTCCTTGATTGTATTAAACAAGCTCAATTAAAGTCACTTAACCAACTAATACAAACAAATTAGAATCAAAGAAAATCATAATAAGATTAAATTGCAAAAGACACAAGGAAAAATATTAATTATATCCAAATCATTGTTGCAATTAGGGTTTATAGTCAAAAATAAAAGAAAAGCTAGTGTTTGCAAATTCAAAGAACAAAAGGTTATAGAATGTGGTTAAGAAGAAGAACAAAAGAAAACTCAAATTTTAGATAAATAAACCTATAATCCTTAAAGCTTTGATACTGACTAATAATGAGTCTTAGGGATCGATTATACACAACTAATTGAACAAGAACCCAAGAAAGCTAAATGATTTTTCAATTATGAAAAACCTAGACCTAAAGTACAAGGAACATGAACCTAAGGTAAAAAGAAGCATATGGAAGTCATAGTTTTGCAATGAAAGGATTGATAAGTTAGGTTAAATGGCACATGAAGAGTTAGTTCTTGAAAGAACTAAGGAAAAAAAATTCTCACTTTTATTTTTACTAATGTTTTTCACATTTTTAAATAATGAAATCAATCTTGTTATAGGAAGAATTAACAACCTTCAAATCCCTAAAATAAAGACAATGTTAAACTCCTAAAATATAAAACACTCCTATTTTATTACAATCATGTATTTTATTTAAAAAAAAAACTCTTATTTAAGAGTGAATTTTATTATAACTCTAACCTATTAAGTACTCCAATCAAATTATTAAAGCCTTGGCCTACATTAAGATATGCTTTACTACCTTTCAAGCTTGAATTGTAAGAACAAGCTTGTTTGTACATCTTTAGTACTCTAAATCAATTGAATTCCATAAAAAAAAAAAAAAGGTGTGAATGGTCTAAATTATCTTTCTCATATGCATTGTGTGTTTTAATTCCAAAATAATGACATTATCTCTTCATTTCTAATGAAAATGGCTCCCCACTTCATTACAAGGACTCATTTACACAAAATGATGGTGATATTAGTTTTTATGTCTACACAAAACATTATATTCATTGGACCAAGCACATTTGCACACCTTTTGTACTCTAAACCCATTGAATTCCATCAAGTAAATGAGTCATTAACCTTAATTAGCTTTTCTTATAGGTATTGAATGATTTAATTCTCAAACAATGAGTCCACTTCCTTTTTTTGATAACAAACTTCTCTTTTCATTGCAAAGGCTGATTACCACAAAATGATCTCACAATTAACTTTTATGCCAACAGCAAACATTATATTCATTGCAACAAGCTCATTCAAACATTTTTGGTGCTCTAAATCCATTAAATTTCATCAAAAATAGGTGTGATTGGTCTAAATTAACTTTTATTATACTAATTGAGTGTTTTAATTATTAAATAATGAGAATGTCTCTTCTTTTCTAACAAGCAAGGTTCCTTCCTTCATTGCAACGACTCCTTTACACAAAATCATAATGAAATTGACTTTTGTGTCAACATGAAACATAATATTAATTAAAACAAGCACATTTAAGTTCCCTTGGTACATTGAATGCATTAAATTTGATTAAGCAAATGAGTCATTAATCTTGATTAACTTTTCCTACAAGTATATAATAGTTTTATTCTCAAACAATGACATTGCTTCTTCATTTTTTGATAACAATGCTTCTCTTTTCATTACAAGGACTCATTCCCACAAAATAATCTCATAATTAACTTTTGTGCCTACAACAAACATTATATTCAGTGCAACAAGCACATTTGTACATCTTTAGTGTTCTAAATTGATTGATTTTATTGAAAAAAAAAATGTTTGAATGGTCTTGATTAGCTTTTCTTATTGTATTAAGTGTTTGGTGCTTTGAACCTTTGAATTCCACCAAGTAAATGAGTCATTGATCTTCATAAGCTGTCCTTATAAGTATATAATGTTTAATTCCTGAACAATAAGGCTATCACTTCATTTTTTGATAACAAGACTTCCCTTTTTGTTACAAAGAGTCATTAGCTTTGGGTCAACAACAAACATTATTTCCATGTAACAAGTTCATTTCTTCATTTGGATGCCCTAAACCCATTGATGTCCATCAAAAGAAATGTGTGATTAGTTGAGATTACCATTTTTTTTTATACATAAAGAGCGTTTCAATTACTAAATAATGAGACAATCTCTTCATATCTAACTAACAAGGGTCTTTTGTTGCAAGGACTCATCTATAAAAAATGATGGTGACATTAACTTTTGTGTTAACAAAAAATCATTATATTATTTGGAACAAGCACATTTGCACACCATTAATACTTTAAACCCATTGAATTCAATCAAGTCAATGAGTCATTGATCTTGATTAGCTTTCCTTACAAATATTGAATGGTTTAATCCTCAAACAATAAGGACACCTCTTCTATTTTTTGGCAACATGGCTTCCCTTTTCGTTGCAAGGACCCATGCACACAACATGATCTCAAAATTAACTTTTTGTCAACAATAAGCATTGTATTAGTTGTATGAAGTTCATTTATACATCATTGGTACTCTAAATCCATTGAATTGCATCAAATAAAGGTGCAATATTGGTCTAAATTAGCTATTCTAATTTGCATTAAGTGTTTTAATTCTAGAATAAGGAGATCACTATTCGTTTATAGCTAACTTCATTTTTTGGGTTTTTGAGATTGTTAATTCAGCCTATAAATAAGATTGATTTTATTGTTAAAAAGAGCATAACATTAGTGAAAATTCTCTTCTTTGATTTATTTGAAAAACTACAGAACTTATCAGGAACTTACTCTTCATATAGTGTTCAACCTAACTTATCACTCCTAAATCTGTTCTTTGTTGGAGTGTGGCTTTATATCCTTCCATATACCCCAGGTTCATGTTCCTTGAACATTGGGTCTAGGTCTTGCATGATTTAAATATGATTTAGTTTTCTTAGGTTCTTATTTGATTCCTTATGTGTGATGGGTTTCTAAGCCACATTTGTTAGGATTCACATCATTTGATGTCAACACAAAACATTATATTCATTACAACAAGCATGATTGTAAACTTTTGGTACTTTGAACCCATTAAATTTGACTCATGGATCATGATTAGTTCTCCTTACGAGGGTTAAATGGTTTAATTCTTGAACAATGAGTCCTCCTTTTCATTTGTTGATAACAAGTCTTTTCCTTTCATTGTAAGGACTTATTCACTCAAAATGATCTCCTTTCATTACAACAAGCTCATTTGTACAACTTTGGTACTCTAAATTCATTAAATTCCATCACAAATGGGATGTGATTAGTTTGGATTATATTGGGTGATTCAATTACCAAATAATGAGACTCTCTTCATTTCTGACTAACAAGGCTCATTCTTTTGTAATTACCTTTTGTGTCAAAAAAAAATATTATATTCATTGCAACAAGCTCATTTGTACATCTTTAGTACTCTAAATCCATAGAATTCTATCAAAAATGGGATGAGATTGGTTTAGATTAACTTTTCTTATACATATTGGGTGATTCAATTACCAAATAATGAGACACTCTTCATTTCTAACTAACAAGGCTCATTCTTTTGTAATTTCCTTTTCCTATATGTAAGACTATTTTAATTATTGAATAATGAGATTGTCACTTCATTTTTAACTAACAAGGATCCTTCCTTTGTTGTAATGATGGTGAAAATAACTTTTGTATCTACTTAAAATATTCTATTCATTGGAAACAATAAGTCTATATACCTTTGGTACTTTGAATCCATTGAATTATAGCAAGCAAATGAGTCATTAATCATGATTTTCTTTCCTTACATGTATTGAATGGTTTAATTCTCAAACAATGAGATTGCCTCTTCATTTTTTTTGTTAACAAGGCATCTTTTTTTCATTGTAAGGACTTATTCACACAAAATAATCCCATAATTAACTTTTCTATCAATAAAAAAAATTGTATTCCCTACAAGAAGCTCATTTCTATTTCTTTAGTATTCTAAATTCATTGAATTCCATCACTTAAAAAAAAAAAGGTTTCAATGGTCTTGATTTTCTTTTTTGCACGTATTGAATGTCTAAATTTAAGAATAATGAGACTATCTCTTCATTTCTAGCTAGCAAGTCTTTTTCCTTTGTTGCAAGGACTCATTCACACAAATGATGGTAAGTGAACTTTTGTGCTTACACAAAATATTATATTCATTGGAACACGCTTGTTTGCATACCTTTAATACTTAAAACCTATTAAATTCCATCAAGTAAGTGAGTCATCAATCTTGATTAACTTTCCTTAAGAATATTGAATGGTTTAATTCTTGAACAATGAGATCACCTCTTCTTCTTTTGATGACAAGGCTTCTCCTTTCATTGCAAGTACTCATTCACACAAAATGATCTCATAAGTAACATTTATGTTAATAGGAACATTTGTGCTAATAGGAAACATTATATTCTTTACAACAAGCTCATTTGCACATCTTTGGTTCTCTAAATCATTAAATTTCATCAAACAAAGCCTTAATTGATCTCAATTAGCTTTTCTTATTCATATTGAAGGTTTTAAATCCTAAATAATGGGGCATTCTCTTCATTTCTAGCTAACAAGGCTCCTTTGTTTGAAGTTGGGTAAAATCCCTTATAAATTAGACTAGGAGTCCAAAGAAGGAGATAGAATCATCTTCTTCTCATCTTCATCATCTTCTCACCTCACTTGGAATGTCTTGTGAATAAAGATCTTATTTCTATAAGTTTTGTCTTTCTATGATTTAGTTTTATTAACAGTTGATTTAGTACTATTGCTTGTGCTATTAAAGATCTATTACTTGCTTCTTTGTTACTTTTGTGAAAGGAATGGTATCAAAGCCTTAAAGGTATTAGGTGACTAATTTAAACTTATGATTGAAACCTAAATCGTGTTGCCATTATTTGCTTGTGTAGTTAAGGTTGGCATTTAGAACATTAGGTGCAAATTTGTTTATAGTGGTGGATGACCAAAAACGATGATTACTTTCTTGTTGTAATAATAATAGTAGTTTAAGTAATAAAAATAAAGAAATTATTGTAAATGAAAATTTAGATAATAATTATTTACAAAATTGGACTTTGCCTTCTTCCTCCCATTCCCATGTTTATATATAGGAAAGTTTTATCTCAATAAGTGATTGTATTATTAAAATTATTGAGGAAGCTTTACCCATAACTTAGGGTTATAATGACTTTTTCTTGTTATCATAAGCTTATTAGCTCTCATTTGCAATAATATAAATTCATCCATATTAGGATGATTTAGGTTGCTTTAAAATCAATTGTTAGATTGGGTTTAAATAACTCAACTACAATTTGTGTTTGGGATAATAGACATAACCATTATCATGACTCTTTATTAAGAGTAATTAAATCAAGTTTAAGTGGAGGAATATAGTTCTCATGGTTTCCTAATTTTACACTATCATTATGAGATCCTAATTTAATGCATGTTTTGCGTCTGGATATTAAATCAGAAGGATTTGATATAATGTCTACATTTGAAAATTTGGTTCTTATATATAGAATCCATTATAAGGTTATGAACACCACAGTTCTAAGTGTAAAAGAAATACCTTTTAAATATGCTAATAAAGGAACTACCACTTTGCTAATAGATCTAAAACATATGTTATGGTTCCTAGAACTATAACATGGGATCAAGTTCAATTACTTGAAAAATGGACTTTAGAAAAAGGAGTCAAATTTGTTAAAAAAGTTGAATGTGAATTAGAAGAAGTTATTGAATATTAGGTTGAAGATGTCAAAATTGGATTTGCTCCATAAAGAAATGTGAGGTAAAACCTCAAAAGGATCTTAAAGATTTAAAACCAAGTAGATACTATACTTCTTCTATTCCATTAACAAAGTTAGATGGAATTAGAAGAACAAGGGAACAAGTTAATCAACTGCAATATAAAGTTGACTTTCTTCCCTCTACTTCAACTTCTATGGTTAATAAACCACTACATCATGCTTTAAGACCTAGATCTCCCTCTTTATCTAGTATGGGTTATCATGATAAAGATTGGAGAATCTATGTACTTAAAACTTATAATTAGGTTGAGGAAAAAGATAAAGAGTTATTCTACTCTTCTGAAATTAAGTTGAAAAGAAAATAGTTTTTTTATGACTTTTACTCCTACTTAGTAGGACCAATGGTATCAAAGTCATAAAAATATATTGTTGCGATGGGTGCTATTGATATTTACATATATTCAAAAGATTTATAAACTAGTATTGTTGCTAGTTTGTTGTTAAAGAACTATTACTTGCTTGTTTGTTTTCTTGTGTGAAAGGAAAATTTTACAAGAGAGGTGAGAAGAAGAAGATGAAGATAAGAAGAGAAGAAGATTCTGCCTCCTTCTTTTGACTCCTAGTCTTATTTACCCAACTTCCTTTTACATGAACTAAAGTGATTAAAGTCACTTTAATAATAAAGTGATTTCTTTTGTTGTTTTTCATAAAGTGACTTTACAAAAGTAGTTTTTTTTTTTTTTCTAAAGCAAACAAAAGTTATTTGTCTTTTAGAGTTGTAGGAGTCTTGAGAATCTTGCATAATATCATCCTTAATAAACTTTGCTTGACTATTGTCATCTTGCATTAGTTCTTGTAATGAAGATGCCTGAGAAGCTAATGCTTAAGGTTGAAGGAAAGTAATCTTCATTTCCAATTGCTTCTCTTCAGATGCAAATTCCATTAGTGCTTTAAAAAGTTATTCTAAAAATTAAGAGGAGTTAGGCTTAGGAGCAATACAATGTGATCTATTAATATGAAGAATCCCATTGGCCATATAAACTCCATCATGCAAAAAGTCAAACTTGTCCCACTAATGGTTATTAATCCTTCTAGTGAGCCATGGAGCATGCTTGATGTTGATGTCAAAAATATTAACATGCTTTACCACTATGATATAATCTTATTTAACAATTATGGGACATGTACCAGGAAGCAAATAAAAGTATCATATCCCTATATCATTATTTTCTTTAGAAAACTATTCATAAGTAGTTCTTACCTTATTGGGTAAAGTAATGGGATGTAAACCCCATTTAAAGAACCAATTTTCATGTGGGAAGTGGATTTGAATCCAACAACTAAATTTTTTTTGCTAGTTTTCATATAGCAAAGCCTTTTCCCATGCTTCCATATAATCAAAATAATTAAAGGTCTTAAACTTTCACTAGTCCTTTAATTCTCTTGCAAATAATAGGTCTCCTTGCTAGTCTTTTAGTTAAAGAACTTTCTTTATTTTAAACTTTTCATAAGCCCAGTTCTTATAACCTAAAGAAGAGATACTATAACCCTTTTTGATGGGTTCAATAATCAATGATCCCATCTTATACAAAATTTGTTAAAAAAAGGAATGACTTGTAAGATGTGTATATGGATGGATTTCATTTGTAAGATAAAATCTTGCTACCTCATTAGGTAGAAGCTCAGCATAATTGCTCTCAATGGAATAAGGTATAGCCAAGCAAGGGCATTCTTTAACTCTAACTTTTATTTATTTAATAGCTTGTGTATGTTTCTCTATCCTTGAAGGAAATTTTTTTTTTAATCTTTGATATAAAGGTTGAGCATCATAAGCTAAATCCTTATAATATTCTAAAATATAATTCAAACTTCCCAAAAATCTTTGTAATTATTATTTATCTTTAATTTCATTAGGAAATTTTCAGGCAAGCTCAATTGCTCTATCAATGGGAATAATAAAACTATTCTTAATGAAGTGTCTAAGGAAGCAAATCCTAGTTTAAAATAACTTCATCTTTCTTGTTAAAGCAGCTAGTCCTACTCTTTTCATTCTATGAATGAATAAATTAAGATGATTAAAATGTTGCTTAATGGTACTAAAGAAGACTAACACATCATTGATATAAACAAACATAAATGCAAAATAATCATTAAATATTGCATTCATATCCTTCTAAATTTTGGAGGGAACATCTTTTAAAACCAAAAGGCATTACATTCTATTCATAATGCCCAAATGGTACTATAAAGGTTGTTTTATGCTTATCTTTTTCATAAATCTTGGCTCTATAAAGCCAATTAAGCATGTCTCTTTTATTAGGTATAGCATACCCAATCCATCTTAGTGCTTTATTTAAGGGCTTATACTTAATAAATAATCTAGGAATGCCTCATTCTATTTCTGCATTATTCTCAACATAAAATGAAGGACAACTCCAAGGACTTATATTTCAAATTAGTCCTTTCTTAAGGAGCTCTTGTAATTAACTTTTGTGTTAGTAGTAAACATTATATTCTTTGAAACAAGCTGGTTTGTACATCATTGATACTCTCAATTCATTGAATTCCTTTAAACAAAGCTTTGAATTATCTTAATTAACTTTACATATACCTTTTGAAATTTTCAAATCTTGAATAATGAGACCTTCTCTTTAATTCTAGCTAACAAGGTTCCTTCCTTTTTTACCCAAAATGATGGTGAAATTAACTTTTGTTTCTACACAAAACATTATATTCATTGAAACAAGCATGCATGTATGTCTTGGGTACTCTAAATACATTAAATCCCATGAAGTAAATAAGTCATTAATGTTGATTAGCTTTCATTGTAGGTATTTAATGGTTTAATTCCTGAACAATGATACCGCCTCTTCATTTTTTGATTACAAGACGTTTCTTTTGTTGCAAGAATTCATTCACACAAAATAATCTATAATTAACTTTTGTGTCAACAAGAAGCAATATATTTGTTGCAACAATCTTGTTTGTACGACTTTGGTACTCTAAATCCATTGAATTCCATCAAACAAAGCTTTGATTATTTTCAATTAGCTTTTCTTATACCTATTGAAAGTTTAAAATCCTAGAAAGTGAGACATTCTCTTAATTTCTAACTAACAAGGCTCCTTCCTTTGTTGTAGGGATTTATTTACCAAAAATGATGTTAAAATTCACTCTTGTGTCTACATAAAACATTCTATTCATTGGAACAAGCACATATGTATGTCTTTGATGCTTTGAATTCATTGAATTTTGCAAAGTAAACGAGTCATTAATCTTGATTAGCTTTCTTTAGGAATTAAATGGTTTAATTCCTGAATAATAAGACCATCCCTTCATTTTTTGATAAAAATTTCTCTCTCATTACATGGACTCACACAAAATGATCTCAATTAACTTTTGGGTCAATACTATATTCTTAGTAAGAAGCTTATTTGTACAACATTAGAGCTCTAACCCATTGAATTCTTTGAAATTGTAGTTTGATCTTGATTGGATTTTTTATAGCTATTTAATGTTTCAATTCTTGAATAATGAGACCTCTTCATTTCATGCTAACAAGCCTCCCTCCTTCATGCAAGGACTCATTTACATAAAATCATGGTGAAATTAACTTTTATGCCAACATAAAACATTATATTGATTGGAACAAGCATGTTTGCACACCCTCAATGATATAAACCCATTAAATTCCATCAAGTAAATAAGTCATTGATCTTGATTTTCTTTCCTTACAAGCATTGAATGGTTTAATTATCAAACAATGAGATTGCCTCTTCATTTTTTGACAATAAGGCTTCTCTTTCCATTGCAACAACTCATTCACACAGAAGGATCTCAAAATTAACATTTGTGCTAATGGTAAACATTATATTCATTACAACAAGCTCCTTTGCACATCTTTTGAACTCTAAATCCATTGAATTGCATTAAACAAAGCTTTGATTAATCTCAATTAGCTTTTCTTATACCTATCAAATGTTTCAAATCCTAAATAAAGAGATTGTCCCTTCATTTATAGCTAACATGCCTCTATCCTTCATTGCATGGACTTATTCAACCAAAATTATGGTAGAATTAACTTTTGTGTTTACATAAATCATTCAATTCAATGGAACAAGCACATTTATATGTCATTGGTACTTAAATCCATTGAATTCCATCAAGAAAATGAATCATTAATCTTAATTAGCTTTCCTTATAGGTATTGAATGGTTTAATTCTCTAGCAATGAGATTGCCTCTTCATTTTTTGATAATAAGGCATCTCTTTTTGTTCCAAGGACTCATTCTAGCAAAAGGATCTCATAATTAACTTTTGCGTCAACAACACCCATTATACTCATTCCAACAAGCTCATTTGTAAATTTTTGGTACTTTAAATCCATTGACTTTCACCTTTCACCAAAAATGGTGTGAGAAGTCTTGATTAGCTTTTGTTATACATATTGAGTGTCTCAGTTCTTGAATTATGACAGTCTCCTCATTTATAACTGATAATCAATCTCATTTCATTGCAATGACTCATTAGCATAAAAAGGATCTCATAATTAACTTTTGTGTCAACAGCACCCATTATATTCATTCTAATAAGCTTGTTTGTACATATTTGGTACTTAAATCCATTGAATTTCATCAAAAAAATGGTATGAGGTCTTGATTAGCTTTTGTTATACATATTAAGAGTCTCAATTCTTGAAAAATGACACATTCTCTTCATTTCTAGCTAACAAGTCTCCTTCTTTTGTTTCAAGGACCCACTTACACAAAATGATGGAGAAATTAAATTTTGTGTCTACATAAGAGCATTGTATCCATTGGATAAAGCATATTTGTATACCTTTTGTTCTTTGAATCCATTAAATTTCATTAAACAAAGGAGTCATAGATCTTAATTAGCTTTCATTATAGATATTGAATGGTTTAATTCCCAAACAATGCAATTGTCTCTTCATTTGTCGATAACAGGCACATTTATATTCATTATATTCAATGCATCAAGCATGTCTATACAACTTTGGTACTCTAAACCCATTGAATTCTTTCAAACAAAGGTTAGTCTCATTACTTAACAATTGAAATACTCAATATTCATTTATGTCTACACAAAATATTATATTCATTGGAACAAGCATAATTGCACACCTTTGGTTTTATGTCCGCATTAAATTCCATCAAGTGAAATGATTCATTGATCTTTATTAGTTTTCCTTATAGAGATTGAATGGTTTAATTTCTAAATAATGAGAATAACTCTTTAATTTTTTGTGACAAGACTTTACTTTTCATTAGAAGGATAAATACACAAAATGATAGTGAAATTAACATTTGTGTCCACATAAAACAATATATTCATTGCAACAAGCTCTATTGTACCTCTTTGGTACTCCAAATCCATTGAATTTCATTAAAAAAAAAAGTGTGATTTGTCTAGATTACCTTTTCAAATACATATTAAGAGTTTCATTTTCTAAATGAGACCATCTCTTAATTTCGGGCTAATAGGCCTCCTTCCTTCATTACAAGGACAGATTCACACAAATAGATCTCATAATTAACTTTTGTTTCAATGACAAACATTATATTCATTGCAACAGACTCTTGTACATCCTTGGTACACTAATTCCATTGAATTCTATTAAAAAATGGTGCGATTAGTTTAGATTACCATTTCTTATACATATTTTGTGTAAATTAATGCTTGTAATGAAAGAAGGAGCCTTTTTAGCTAGAAATGAAGAGACAATCTCATTATTTTGGAATTGAAACATTCAAAACATATAAGCAAGTTTTTGTCCACTCAAAACAATATATTTATTAGAGTTAGCACATTTGCACACCTTTGGTACTATGTATCCATTGAATTCTATTAAGTACATTGAGTCATTAATCATTATTAGTTTTCCTTGTAGGAATTGAAAGGCCTAATACTTGAACAATGAGACAATTTTTTCAATTTTTCATGACAAGATGTCACATTTCACTAGAAGAAAGAAGTTACACAAAAGGATGGTGACATTACCATTTTTTTCCACACAAAACATTATATTCATTGCAACAAGGTTATCTATACATCTATGGTGCCCTAAATCCATTAAATTCCATCAAAAAAAATGGTGTGGCTAGCCAAGATTACCATTTCTTTTAAATATTTTGTGTAAATAAGTGCTTGTAATGAAAGTAAGAGCTTTGATAGTTTGCAACAAAGAGTCAGTCTCATTATTTAACAATTGAAACACTTAATACATATAAACACATTTATGTCTACACAAAACATTGTAATCATTGGAACAAGCATATTTGAACAACTTTGGTACTTTAGACCCATTGAATTCCATCAAGTAAATTGAATCACTAATCTTAATTAGCTTTCCTTACAGGTATTGAATGGTTTAATTCTTAAAGAACAAGATAGTCTTTGCAATTTTTCATGACAAGGCTCTAATTTTCATTTGAAGGAAAAATTTATGTGATGGTAAAATTAACATTTTTATTTACATAAAACATTATATTCATTGCAACAAGCTCATTTATGCATCTTTGTTACTCCAAATCCATTAAATTTCATCATGAAAAGGTGTGATAGGCCTAGATTACCTTTTCAAATGTGTATTGAGAGTTTTATTTCCTAAATGAGACCATCTCCTTATTTCTTGCTAACAAGGCTCCTTCCTTTGTTGTAAGGACTCATTTACACAAGAAGCTCTAACAATTAACTTTATAGTCAACAATAAACATTATATTCCATGCAACAAGCCCATTTTTACATCCTTCATTCACTAAATCCATTGAATTCCATCAAAAAATTGTGTGATTGGCCTAGATTGCCCATCCTAAACATATTTTGTGTAATTGAGTGCTTGCAATGAAAGAAGAAGATTGTTAGTTAGAGGTGAAGAAATAGTCTCATTATTTAGGGATTGAAAAACTTAATATGTATAAGCAAGTTTTATGTACCCAAAACATTATAATCCTTGGAACAAGCATGTTTGCATAGCTTTGGTACATTGTAGCCATTGAATTCCCTCAACTAAAATGAGTCATTGATCTTCGTTGGCTTTCCTTATAAGTATTGAATGGTTTAATTCTTGAACAAAGAGATTGTCTCTTCAATTTCTCATAATAAGACTTCACTTTTCATTGGAAGCGAAAATTTACACAAATTGATGGTGAAATTAACACTTTTGTCTTCACAAAACATTATATTCCTTGCAACATGCTTGTCTGTACACCTTTGGTACTTTATACCCATTAAATTACATAATAAAATGGTGTGATTGGTCTAAATTACCTCTTTCATGAACATATTGAAAGTTTCATATCCTAAATGAGACCATCTTTCATTTCTAGCTAACAATGCCACCCTTTCCTTCCTTGCAAGCACTTATTCACACAAACTAATCTTGTAATTAGCTTTTTTGTCAACAATAAACCTCATATTCATTGCAAAAGGTTCATTTATACATCTTTGGTACAATACATCCATTCCATAAAAAATTGGTGTGATTGGTCTAATTTACCATTTCTGATACATGCTTTGTGTAAAAGAGTGTTTGAATGAAAGAAAGAGCTTTGTAAGTTAGAAATGAAGAGTCAAACTCATTATTTAGGACTTGAAACACTTAGTACATATAAGCTTATTTATGTCAACTCAAAACATTACATTAAATGGAACAAGCACATGTGCACACCTTTGGTACTCTGTACCAATTGAGTTCCATCATGTAAAATGAGTCATTGATCATTTTTATCTTTCCTTATAGGTATCAAATGGTTTAATTCCTAAACAATGAGACTATCTCTTTAATCTTTCAAGACAAGAACTTACCTTTCATTGGAAGGACAAATTTACACAAAATGATGAAGAAATTAGCATTTGCATCTATGGAAAACATTATAATCATTGAAACAAGCTCATTTATACATCTTTGGTACTTAAATGCATTGAATTTTGTTAAAAAGTGTTGTGATTTATCTAGATTACCTTTTGAAATTCTTATTGAGAGTTTCATTTTCTAAATGAGACCATCTTATCTTTTTTAGCTAAAAAGGCTCCTTCCATCATTCCAAGGACTCATTCATGCAAAATGATCTCATAATTAATTTTTGGTTAAACAACAAATATTATATTTATTGCAACAATCTTGTTTTTACATTTTTGGTACTTTAAATCCATTGAATTTCATAAAAAAAAAAGGTGTGATTCATTTAGATTACCATTTCTTATATATATTTTGTATAAATCAATGTTTACAATGAAAGAAGGAGCTTTGAAAGTCAAAAATGATGAGATGGTTTCATTATTCAAGAATTGGAACACTAAATATGTATAAGCACATTTATATCTCCTTAAAATATTATATTAATTTAAACAAGCACATGTGCAAACCTTTGTTACTCCATACCAATTGACTTCCACCAAGTAAAATGAGTCATTGATCTTTTTTAACTTTCCTTAAAGATATTGAATAGTTTAATTGTTTAACAATGAGACTGTCTCTTCAATTTTTCAAGACAGGACTTTACATTTCATTGGAAAGACAAATTGGGTGACTTCAGTTAATATAAAGCTTGTTACCACAAAGATGTAAATAATTGTTGCATGGATTTTCTTCAATTAATACAATTGTTCATTGTTTGTTTTTGCATGGATTTATAGACAAGAAAAGATAAATTAGGGTTTGCCGATTGAAAAAAAAAAAAACTAGGGCATGCAAATTCAAAGAAAAAGAGGTTTTAGAATGAGGCTAAGAAAAGGAACAAAAGAAAAACTCAAAATTAGATAATAAACCAAATTTAAGCTCTAAAGCTCTAATACTAGCTGATGTGAACTCCAAAATATGTGGCTTAGGGACCCAACATGCATAAGCAATCTAACAAAACCCCAAGAAAGCAAAATTAGATTTCAATCATGTAAGACCATGACCCAATGTTCAAGGAAAATGAACCTGAGGTATAAAGAAGGATACAGATATCACACTCAAGAAAAGAACAAATTTCAAAGTGATAAGTTGAGTTAAATGCCACAAGAAGAGTTAATTCTTGATAACTACTCTAGTCCATGAGAGAGCCAAAGGAGAAAATTCTCATTTCCAAAATAAGCTAACAATAAATCTACTCCTATTTGTTTTAGAAGTTGTTACAAAAGTCCTTACATTCACTTAATATATTCAATTAATAAAGTCTCAAGCCTCATTATGATATGTTTTGTTGCCCTTCAAGCTTGAATTAGCTTCTTTGACCCAAAATTCTTCAATCAACACATTAAGTGCTTCTTTCATCTTTTTAGCTCCTGAACATGTCATTGGCCCTTCTTGAATTCTCAATGGATCTTTAAAAGCCCTCCATTAATCAACTCCTCTATGGATCTCATTACTAACAAAAGAAGGAGCCTTGTTTGTTTGAAATAAAGTGACTGTCTCATTATTTAGCAATTGAAACACTTAATAGATATATGAAAAGGTTTTTTAGACCAATTACACCTTTTCTTTTCTTTTTTTATGGAATTTAATGGATTTAGAGAACCAAAGATTTACAAACAAGTTTGTTGCAATGAATATAATTTTTATGGTTAATTACAAGATCATTTTGTATGAATGAGTCCTTACAACAAGTAAAGGAACCTTGTTATAAAAAAAAATAGAGATAATCTCTGTGTTCAAAAATTAAACTATTCAATATCTCTAAGAAAACATAATCAAGATCAATGATTCATTTACTTGATGGAATTTGATGGGTTTTGAATACCAAAGGTGTCCAAACATGCTTGTTCCATTAAATATAATGTTTTGTGTGGACACAAAAGTTAATTTCATCATCATTTGTGTAAATGAGTTCTTGAAATGAAGGAAGGAGTCTTTTTATAGTCTCACTATTCAATAATTGAAACACTCAATAAATATAACAAAAGGCAATCTAGACAAATCACACCTTTTTTCTAATGAAACTCAATTGATTTAGAGTACCAAAAAGGTATAAACAAGCTTGTGGCAATGAATATAATGTTTGATATCACAAAAGTTAATTACAAGATCATTTTTTGCATGAATTGGAATCCACCAAAAGTACAATTTTGGTAGTTTAAATAAATCAATTGAAATCCACCAAACATAGAGGTCCTTAATCTTGATTAGATTTTTATACGTGGTTGGAATGGTTTATTGCGTGAAAGATTAGATTATCACTTCATTTCTTGCTAAGAAGGCAACTTCTTTAATTCTAAGGAGTTATTTACACAAAATCTTTATGAAATGAATTTTTTTATCTATGCAAACATTAGATTCCTTGTGCTAAGCACATCAATACAACATTGGTAGTTTGAAACATAGGTGTAATTGATCATGATTAGGTTCTCACATGGTTGGAATGGTTCATCATATAAAAGGTGAGAATATCACTTCTTGTATTCCTAAAATTTCTTATTCCATTAAAAAGCCATTCACACAAAATGATCTTGGAATTAACTTTTGCATCCACATTAACATTATATTCATTGTAACAAGTTTTTTTTTGTTGATTTTGATTTGCATTTCTTACATGTCTTAAGTGGCTCATTTCCTACTAACGAGGTTCCTCTGGAAATTAATTTTTTTGTCTACACCAAACATTAAATTCATTGCAATAAACACGTTTGTATGCCCTTGGCACTCTAATTCCATCAAACAAAAGAGTCATTGATCTTGATAAGCTTTTCTTATCGGTATTAAGTGGTTCAACTACTTAATAATGAGATCGACTCATCATTTCTTTCCAACACAACTTCTCATTTCATTGTAAGGACTCATTCACTCAAATAACCTTGAAATTAATTGTTGCATACACTAAACATTATATTCATTACAACAAGCACATCTGTGCTTTAAATCCATTAAACTACATCAAATAATGGAGTGATTAATCATGGTCAGCTTTATTTCTAAGTATAGATTGGTTGAATTCCTCAATAATGAGATCATCTCTTAATTTCTTGCCAACAAGGTCCTTTCTTTTGTTGCAAGGATTTATTCATACAAAATGATTTTGAAATTAACTTCCGTGTCAACATTAACTATTAAATTAATTGTAACAAGCACATTTGTACACCTTTAGTACTTTAAATTCATTGAATTTCATCAAACAAAGGAGTCAATAATCTTGACTAGATTTTCTTACAAGTATTGACATTTTTTATTATTGAATTTCAAGATAATCTCCTTATTTCTTGCTAACAAGGTTCCTCCTTTTGTTGCAAAAATTCCTTCACACAAAATGATCATAAAATCAACTTTTGTGTCTACACCAAACATTATATTCATTGCTATAAGCCTATTTGCATGCCACTAATACTTTTAATCCATTGAATTCCATCAAACAAGGGAGTCATTAATCTTGATTAGATTTTGATTATAGGTATTGAAAGGTTCAATTCTTGAATAAGGAGACCCCCTCTTCATTTCACACTAACAAGGTTGCTGGTTTGCAATGTTAAATCCTTTGGAATTGTTGCACTGTGGTTGAATTCAATATGATGTTCTATTCCTCAAAAAGTAGCAAACCATTTCATACTTCAGGAAAATCATCACCAAATTCTTGCTAAAAAGAAACAACACTAGGCAAAGAGGGGTGAAGCATATTTGTACTAAAATAAGATTTTTAGTTCTTGAAAGAACTGAAGGAAAAAATTCTCACTTTTATTTTTAGTAATTCTTTGCCAATTTTAACAATGAAATCAAGCCTATATATAAGCTAATTTAACAACCTTAAAAACCCAGAAAATAAAGACAATGATAAACTCTTAAAATATAAGAACATTTTTATTTTATTATAGACTTTAATTTTATAACAATTTCTTATTTAGGACTAGATTTTGTTGTAACCTTAGCCCATTAAGTTTGCCAATCAAATTAGTAAAGCCTTAACTGATATAAGATATGCTTTGTTGCCCTTCAAGCTTGAATTATTTTCTTTGGCCTAAATTTCTTCAATCATATGCAAGAGCTCAAAGGATGGAGAAGGCACTTAGCAAACTAATTGAAGAAATTTGGGCCAAAGAAGATAATTCAAGCTTAAAGGGCAGCAAAGCATACCTTAATGCAAGCTGATTGAATAAATTTGAGCCAAAAAGCTAATTCAATCCTAATGTGGGTCAAGGCTTTATTAATTCTATAAGTATAATGAATGGTCCTATGTTAAGTGATCGTAAGAGTTTTTACAATAACTCTTAAAAAATAGTACTATGGCTTCTATGATAACTCCTAAGAACAGGAGTAAATTTGTTATCAACCTGTTTAGGATGTTTGTCCTTATCTCTAAGGTTTCTCTATGATTGTTAATTCTTCCTATAAATAGAATTGATTTCATTGTTGAAGGAGGCAGAACATTTGATGAAATAAAAGTGAGAATTTTCTCCTTTAATTCTTTGAAAAACTAAAGAACTTATTAAGAATTAACTCTTTTTGTGGCATTCAACTCAACTTATCAATCCCAAATTCGTTCTTTTCTAGAGTGTGGCATCCATGTCCTTCTTCCATACCTTTGGTTCATGTTTCTTTGAACATTGTGTCTAAGTCTTGCATGATTGGAATTTAATTTAGCTTTTTTAGGTTCTTGTTTGATTCCATGTGCATGTTGGGTCCCTAGGCCACGTTGTTTTGGTTCACATCATTTAAGGATCCATTGAGCATTCAAGGAAACAATTATTCCATGATCAGAAACTTGGAGAGGCCTAATCAAATTGAGAAAGATATTTCCAAGGATTACCTTTTGCTTTAGGTTTTCAATAAGAGCAAATGAGGTTTAGGTGTCATTACCTTATTGGCAAACTTGGACACCAAACAGTTTGTAGCTGACTTACAGCATGTGATTATGGGCACACTTTAGGCTTTCCAACATTTTTGCAAAATACTTGGTAGGTACAAAGCCTTCTTGTAAGATCTAAGCTAATATCTACTAAAGTTATGGTTTCCAAAGAAAATTGGTTAGCAATTTTAAAATGGATTTTAACAAGGCATTTTTTAAGTGGTGATTTTTGTTAAAAGAAATAGAAATTCATTATTTTTTAGGCTTTCAAGTTGTTGGGCTTTAGAAGATTCTAGCTGATCCAGAACCTCTCTATTTTAAGGGTTTACTAGGTCAAGTAAGGACACTGGCATTTGATGGTCTTGTATTTGTTGGGCCTTATGTTGGATCTCTTGCTTGACTTTGTTTATTTCATGTTTAAGGTCTATTAGAGGGATAGACTTGGTTTGGGGTTGGTCAAACCTTTTTAAAACATCCTTAACACTATAAGGAGCTTGGATGGACTAACATAATAGGTCTAGATTTGAAGTTGATGGGCTTTCAAGGAGATCTTGTAGAAATTGGGCTTTAGCTTGATCATTTCCTCACATATCAAGTATCTCAAGGACTTGCTCATGATCACATGTTAGGACATTTACATTTCTCTTTTGACTTTATTTTAGAAGAGGCTTCAAGTTCATCAACTCAAAGACCAGCTTCATCCTTGAAAGATAGTTTAAGAGTACTAGCTTATAAGATTTCAACCAACAATTCCTCTAGTTGGGCTTGAACAGTATTAGGTAGTTTAAGGGCTTGGAGTTTTTTTTGCAAAGTTTATAGTATCTGGACATGTGACTAAGCTTACCATAGTTATAATAAACATATATGGATGTTTAGGCTTTTGTTTTTTTAGGCTTACTAGGTTTAGGCCCAAAAGTTGTTTTGGGCTTAGATGATTGTTAGTGTTGGTTGGGCTTAGAATTTAAGTAAAAGGATTTTTGAATTTGGTATCTGACCTATGCTTTCTTTTGGCCTTTTCTTTCTGATAGAGATTATCATCAAATTAGGCACAAAATAATCCTAACTCCTTTCTAGTCTTCTTTTGTTCTCACTTGATCTATTTTTGGAGCTTTAAATCTACATAAATCTGTAGTCCTTCTTTCTGGACAAAGCTTATCATCTTACTATAAACTAACTAATGATAAGGAATTTGACCATTATAGTGAACTTGCATTTTAGATCTTACCTTATCGTTCGAGCCTTTTATTCATCCTACCAAAAACTTTTTTTTTAAAAAATTTGATTTCACATTGTCCCACTGCATGACATGCATTAGAAATGTATCTTTGTGCCAACAAAAATTGTGCAGATATTTGCATTTAAAGATTGGATAAGAGTCTAGCATTCTTATCCTTTAGGTGAGATGGATCACCAATAAAGTGCTTTGTTATGGCAATGTTAAGACTTGCCACAACATCAAGGATTGTTTGTTGGTTATTATTAAGGAAAGGCTCACCATGAACATCTCTCTTGATAACTTGGAAAATTTTATCATGATTAGCTAGAGTGAGTATGTGATCCCACCAGCCTTTGAGCTATCTTGAGAATCCTGCTACATGGATCTCATCAATGGCTTGGTCAAAGGAAGGTGAAATTAACTTTTTTGTCTATGCAAAACATTCTATTCATTAGAATAAGCACATATGTATACCTTTGGTATGTTAAATGCATTGAATTCCATCAACTAAAAGAGTTAGTGATCTTGATTAGCTTTCCTTATAGGTATTTGATAGTTTTATTCCCAAACAATAAGACTATTTTTTCATTTTTTGATAACAAGACTTCTCTTTTGTTACAAAGGCTCATTCACCCAAAATCATCTTTTAATTAACTTTTGTGCCAATAATAATAATTACATTTTTTGCAACAAGCTCTTTTGTACAATATTGGTGTTCTAAATCCATTTAATTACATCAAAGAAAGGTGTGATTGGTCTAGATTACCATTTCTTATATATATTGAGTGCTTCAATTCTTAAAGAATAAGGCCTTCTTTTCATTTCTAGCTAACAAGGCTCCTCCCTTCATTGTAAGGACTCATTTACACAAAATAATGGTGAAATTAAATTTTCTATCTATACAAAACATTATATTCATGTGATTAAGCATGTTTGCACAACCTTGGTACTTTGAACCCATTAAATTCCATCAAGTAAATTATTAATTGATCATTAGCTTTCCTTATAGGTATTCAATGGTTTAATGTTTGAACAATGAGACCTTATCTTCATTTTTTGATAAAAAGACTTCTCTTTTTGCTATAAGGACTCATTCACACAAAATGACCTCATAATTATCTTTTGTGTCAATAGAAAACATTACATTCATTGCTAAACCATTGGTACATGTTTGGACACCCATTAAGTTCCATCAAGTTTTAATTGATCTTTGTTAGATCTTTAGGTATTAGCTTTAATTCCTAAATAAAGATATTGTAATGGCTTCATTTACACAAAAAGGGTGAAATTTGAGACATTATACCTTTTCAAGCATGTTTGCAAACCTTTTTTTGGAGTTCCATCAAGTAAATGAATCTTAGATCTTGATTTAAAGATATTTCTTAATTTTTAAATAATGAGACCACCTTTTCATTTTTTGATTAAAAGGAATTTAAAGTTTCTATTGTAAATGTTTATAAGTAATTTCATTAGTTTAAGAACTAATAAATCTTTCATTCCTCTTAATATTTTTCTAAATCAAGTAAATTTTTCTATATTAAAGAATGGAAGTAAATTTAAAGCTAATAAGCTTTTTGTTAATCTATGCATTTATGTGCCATCATCTATTTTCTTTATTGGGTATAACATGTATAAGAAATGATTTCCTAATATGAGATCTTGTGATAAAATTTTAATCATTATAAAAGGAATTTTTGAACATATACTATCATTACAAATAATAACTCATGTACTTGTATTTAATAACAAGCTTACTCTAATCAATAATGTTTCACACCTCTGTTGTTTTTGAAAAGTATTTTAAAGGTATTAGTCCTTAATATGGATTTAAAGTATTAAAGCCAAACCTAGTGAACTATCTATTATAAGTTGTAGTTGAAACCTAAGCCGTGTTTTCATTTTTAGCTCATGCAAGCTATGGCTAGGCATTGAGTGTTTTTGGTGTAAACCACTAACAGTGATTCTATGACACATATGGATAAACTTCATTGAAGTTGGCACTCTAAAAGTAAAAATAAAGAAATTATTATCAATGAAAATATAAATGATATTTGTCTTTAGAATTGGAAATTACCATAATCCTCATTGTCACATAAATATATTGAGTGGTAGTTTTTTTTTATCTAAATCTAATTATGTTATTAAAACAATTGAAGAGGCTTTACTTTTACCTTTGTCTTAAGGTTATAATGATTTTTTTTTTCTTGCTATCCCAAGAACTTATTAGTTCACATTAGAGGATATATATTTCCCTATATTGGCATGATTCAAGTATCTTTGAAGCTGGCCACAAGATTAGGTTTAAATAACTCTACCATAATTTATGTTAGAGACTAAAGACATAATAGGTTTCATGACTCCTTATTAGGAGTAACAGAATCTAGTCTAAGTGATGAACCTATTTATTTTTCTTGTTACCTTAACTTTACTCTTTCTCTTAGATCCTAATCTCATGCATGCTTTGTGCTTAAATGCTAAAACAAAGGGGTTTAATATGATGCATTTCTCAAAATTTTAAAAACATGGGAAGATTGTTTGCTACTTATAGAGTTTGCATATAATAGGAGTATTCATTCTACTATTAGTTACTCTCCATTTGAAATAGTGTATGGTTTAAATCCTTTGACTCATTTAGATTTGATGCTTTTACTTGATGATATGTTAGCTCAGATGGTGAACATAAGGCTAAAATGGTGAAGAAGTTGCATGAGAAGGTGTCACAACAAATTGCAAAATGAACATAGCAATATGCATCCCATGTTAACAAAGGAAGAAAGAAGGTAGTATTTAAACCTAATGATTGAGTTTGGGTGCATATGCACAAGGAGGAGTTGTTGGCTTAGAGGCATTCAAGCTAATAAGTTATTGATCTTGATTAGCTTTCCTTATAGGCATTGAATGGTTTAACTCCCAAACAATGACACTATCTCTTTCTTTTCTTAAATAACAGGGCTACTCATTTTGTTGTAAAGAGTCATTCACACAAAATGATCTCATAATTAACTTTAATGCCAAAAGCAAGCATTATACTCATTGCAATAAGATCATTGATACATCATTGGAACTCTAAACCCATCGAATTCCATGAGGGAAATGAGTCATTGATCTTGATTGGCTTTCCTTGTAGGCATCGAATGGTTTAATTATCCAATAATGAGATTGCCTCTTCATTTTTTCATAATAAGGCTTTTTCATTGCAAAGAGTCATTTACAAAAAATGTTATTGTAATTAACTTTTGTGCCAAGAGCAAACATTATACTCATTACAATAAGATCATTAGCACATCTTTTGATACTCTCAACCCATTAAATTCCATCAAGGAAATGAGTCATTGATCTTGATTAGCTTTCCTTAGAGGTATTAAATGATATAATTCCTAAACAATGTCATTGTCTCTTCATTTTATGATAACAAGGATGTTTATATTCATTATATTCATTGCAACAAAACACTTCTATTAAACTTTGGTACTCTAAACCCGTTGAAATCCTTCAAACAAAGGTTAGATTAATATTCATTAGCTTTTTTTTATGGCTATTTAATGTTTGAATTCTTGAATTATTAGACTTCACTTCATTTTTAGTTAACAAGGATCCTCCCTTTGTTGTAAGGACTTATTTGCACAAAATGACGGTGAAATTAACTTTTTTTCCTTCACAAAACGTTATATTAATTGAAATAGACAAGTTTGGACACTTTTTGTACTTTAAACCTATTGAATTCCATCAATTAAATGAGTCATTGATTTTAATTAGCTTTCCTTATAAGTACTGAATAGTTTAATTTTTGAACAATGTGATTGCCACTTCATTTTCTAATAAAAGGGCTTCTCTTTTCATTGTAAGGACTCATTGACACAAAATGATCTCATAATTAACTTTTGTTTCTACAATAACCACTGTATTCATTGCAAGAAACTCCTTTGTAAATCTTTGCTACTCTAAATACATTGAAATCCATAAAAAAAAAAGGCTTTAATTGGTTTGGATTAGCTTTTCCTATACGTATGAGTGATTTAATTCTTGAATAGTGCAATTTTGTCTTCATTTCCAACTAATAAGGCTTCTTTATTCATTACAAGGACTCATTTACACAAAATAATAATGAAACTAACTTTTTGGTCTATACAAAATATTTTATTCATTGGAACAAGCACATCTTAAAGCCTTTGGTACTCTAAATCCATTGAATCCCATCCAGCAAATGAGTTATTAATCTTAATTAGCTTTCCATATAGGCATTAATATGGTTCAATTCTTGTACAATTGGAATGTCTCTTCATTTATTGATAGCAAGACTTCTCTTTTCATTGCCAAGACTCATTAATGCAAAATGATCATGTAATTACCTTTTGTGTCAACAGCAAACATTATATTCATTGCAACAATCCTTTGAATTCCAACAAAAAAGATTATCTTATTTTATAAGTATTGAGTGTTTCAATTCTTGAATAATAAAACCATCTTGTATTTTTTTTATAACAAGATATTTCTTTTCATTGCAATGACTCATTCAATCAAAATAATCTCATAATTAACTTTTATGTCAATAGTAAATATTATATTCATTGCAACAACCTCATTTGTACATCTCTAACACCTTAAATGCATTAAATTCCATTAAAAGAAAAGTGCAATTGGTCTATATTACATTTTCTTATACATATTAAATGTTTCAATTCCTAAATAATAACAAAATCTAGTCTTTTTTTATTTTTTGACAATAAGACTTTTCTTTTAATTATAAGGACTCATTCATGCAATATGATCCTTTTATCAACTTGTATCAACATTAAAATTTATATTCATTGAAACAAGCTTGTTTATGCATCATTGGTACTATCAATCCATTGAATTCCATCATGTAAATGAGTCATTGATCTTGATTTGCTTTTATTATAGGTACTGAATGGTTTATTCTCCATTAATGAGACTACCTCTTCATTTTTTGACAACAAGGCTTCCCCTTTCATTGCAAAGAGTCCTTCACACAAAGATCATTGGTACATCTTTGGTACTTGAACCCATTAAATTCCATCAAGTAAATTAGTCATTGATCTTGATTAGTTTTCCATATAGGTAACGAATGGTATCATTCATAAACAATGTGATCATCTCCTCATTTTTTGATAACAAGGATGTCTATATTCAATATATTCATTGCAAAAGACATACACATACAACTTTGATACTCTAAACCCATTAAAATCCTTCAAAGATTAATTAGATCTTAATTAACTTTTCTTATAGTTATTTAATGTTTCAATTATTGAATATTGAGACCTCTCCATTTTTGGATAATAGGGTTTCTCTTTTCATTTTAAGGACTCATTAACATAAAATGATCTTGTAAATAACCTTTGTGTCAACTACAACCATTGTATACATTGCATGAAACTCATTTCTACATCTTTACTACTCTTAATCCATTGAATTCCATCAAGCAATGCTTTGATTTATCTTTATTTGCATTTTGTATACCTCTTGAATGTTTTAGTTCCTAAATAATGAGACCTTCTTTTTATTTCTAGCTAATAAGGCTCCTTCCAACATTGTAAGGACTCATTCACACAAAAAAATGATTAAATTAATATTTGAGTCTATACAAAACATTATATTCATTGGATCAAGCATGTTTTTGCACCTTTGATACTCTGAATCCATTAAATTCCATCAGACAAATGAATCATTAATCTTGATTAGCCTTCCTTGTAGGCATTAAATGGTTTAATTCTAGAACAATGAGACTATCATATCATTTTAGCAAGACTTGTCATTTCCTTGCAAAGACTCAATCACACGAAATGATCTTGTGATTAATTTTTATGTTAACAACAAACAATATTCATTGCAACAAGCTTGATTGTACATCTTTGGTACTCTAAATCCATTGAATTCCATTAACAAAAGGTGTGGTTGTCTCTTCATTTTTTGATTACAATGACATCTATATTCATTATATCCATTGCAGCAAACACATATATACAACTTTGGTACTCTAAACCCATTGAAATCCTTCAAACAAAGGCTAGATTGATCTTTATTAGCTTTTCTTACAACTATGTTTCAATTCTTGAATAATGAGACATTCTCTTCATTTTTAGCTAACAAGGCTCCTTCTTTCATTGCAAGGACATATTTACACAAAATGATGGTGAAATTAACCATTTTGCCTTCATTAAACATTGTATTCATTGAAACATGTAGGTTTGTACACTTTTGGTACTCTATGCCTATTGAATTCCATAAATTAAATGACTCATTGATCTTGATTAACTTTCCTTATAGGTATTGAATGGTTTAATTTCCAAACAATGAGACCATCTCTTACTTTTTTTTATAACAAGGTGTCTCATTATGTTTGAGAGACTAAAGACATAATAGGTTTCATGACTCCTTATTAGGTGTAATAAAATCTAATTTAAGTGATGGACTTATTTATTTTTCTTGTTACCTCAACTTTACTCTTTCTCTTAGATCCTAATCTCATGCATGCTTTGTGCTTAGATATTAAAACCAAGGGATTCAATATGATGCATTCATCAAAACTTTAAAAATATGGGAAGATTGTTTGCTGCACGTAGAGTTTGCATATAATAAGAGTGCTCATTCTACTACTAGTTACTCTCCATTTGAAATTGTGTATGGTTTAAATCCTTTGACTCCTTTAGATTTGATGCTTTCACTTGATGATATGTTAACTTAGATGGTATGGGTATGTGTTATTAATTTAGCTTATTTACAAAGTTTGTCATTGTCTCTAAGGTATGGGTTTTAATTTAGCCCATAAATAAGTCTATATGCATTGTTTTTTTTTTTTAAAAGGAACATTAGTGAAAATAAAAGTGAGAATTTTTTCATTTAGTTCTTTCAAAAACTAAAGAGCTTATTAAAAACTAACTCTTCTTGTAGTGTTCAACCAGAATTATCACTCCTAAATCCCTTCTCTAGAGTTTAGTATCCATATCCATCTTTATACCTTAGGTATGTGTTCCTCTAAGACAATTACACAATCAAGATGGAGGAATGGGATTGCCATCTTTGCAATTCCATTGAAATGGTAAAGCTTTTTTCCTTTGCCTCCATAAAAGATCAACAAAATTGTTACAATTTCCAACACTTTGGCCTTGTTTAGGTAGGAATCAAGCCCCTTTCTAAGGAAAGGTTACATACTTCCATTCTTGTTGCCCTTAGAGATTGACATCTTCTAAACTTTGATGATTATCACTTAGGTATTATAAAAACAAGCCTATGTTCTAGTCCAATTTATTTCAATTGTGTTCCAAATTTCACAGTTTTTTTGGATGAAGGGAATATTCTTGATGTTCTTACCTTACAATCAAGCTTCAAAACAATTACTTTGCTGAAGGATCAATTCCACTAAGCCCAATGTACAAGATTCATTATATGGTTATGAAAACAACATTCAACACCAAAACCCTCAATCACAGAGCCCACAGAGAAATAGTTCTGTGGGAAACAAACATACATTAAGCTAACCTCCAAACATCTAGGTATATCAAATGGCATGAGGTAAATTTGCTTGACACATAGAAACTTGGAAATGTTTCTCCCCCAATGCCTCCTTGGGAAATGGATGTCAATAGGATTACTTAGCATAGAGATGTCAGTGTCAGCATATCTTTTGCTAGACACTCCATAAGTGCCAGATCCGAATCTAATAAGGATGAAAATCACGAACCAAAATCTCAAATTATTTGTAACATAGCTTTTTTATGAGATAGCCATCTAACACTTATGCTTGAATTAGTAGTATAAGAGGTGTAGATCTATATGGATAGGTGCCTCAAGTCACTTATGCATCACCACAACAGAAATCCCCAGAATCTCCTAGAGCCTCAACATCATAAATCTAGTTCCCCATTAAGCCTAAGATACATCCTAAGCTCCTTCTATTGGAAAAAACTTTTATGACTAAAAAATAAAATTTAAGAAAAGAATTTTATGGCCTACATAATGCTAAAAAAAGAGAATGGTCTTTCAAAAATTTTCAAAATGAGAAAAAATTGGAAGTCCAACAAGATTATTATGACTAAATGACTAAAAGCAAAAAGCATATTTTATTCTTTGATTGGTTTAATGAGTACTATTTTCAATGGGGATATGAGTACCTATGGTAATCTTTCATAAAGGAAGACGAATAACAAGCTTTAATCCCATCATAATAATGCGAGTTAATGAATGGCTCAAAATTAGAGTTAATTCATCCTTCATCATGTGAAATTTAATTTAAGCATAAAGGCTTTTTTGTTCTTATGTCACCATTCAAAATATGTAGAAAGCATGAAAATTTTTGAGCAAAAGATATACAAAAGCTTATTGAACAAAATAATTATACAAATAAAATTTTACAAACAATTAGCAATGAACTCTTAAACGTGGATGCCACTTCAATTTCAATAGAAATTTCAAAATATGATGCCTCTATTATAGAGTTTTTAGCAAAACCTATTTTTAAACCATTTCAAATTTCAAATATATTGTCAAATGAATTTTGGGAAGCTTTGATGCTTAAACTACAAGCTCTAAAGGAATTTAAACCTGAAGCATCAACAAATAAAGAGGTATAGACTTTGACTACACTTAATAATGGCTCATCTCAAGCTTCTGTGTCAAACATAGAATCACTAAAGGTACAACATCTCAAAGTGGAACCATTAGGAACATCTTCAAAGATGTACTATCCTAAACCCATAGCTCCAATTCAATTTATAAGAGGAACATTAATGGATATTCTGAACATTAGATTCTAAATCTCCTTCAACAAATGACTATGGTGTCCAACGTATACAGGACCCATAGTCATAACTTTAGCCATACCATTGCTAAGATCCTTGTTGTAGGATTCTTAGAATAGCTTAAAGGTTGGTTGGATCACATACTCACTTTAGCTGACCATGATAGCATTTTCCAAGCTATCAAAAGAGATGATCATAGTGAACCTTTCCTTGATAATAACCAACAAACAATCCCCAGTGTTGTGGCAAGCCTTATCATTGCCATAACAAAGCACTTTATTGGTGATCCATTGCACATAAAGGATAAGAATGCTGAACTCTTATCCATTCTTAAATGAAAATATTTGCACAATTTTCATTCATACAAAAATATGATTCTAATGCATGTCATGTAGGAAGTTAATATAAATCAAGTTTTTTGAAAAGAAAATTTTTGGTAAGATTACCAAGGTTACTCAGCAATAAGGTAAGATCTAAATTGCAAGCTTAGTATAATGGTCAAATTCCTTATCATCTATTGGCCTATGATGGACTAATAAGTTTTGTCTAGAAAGAAGGACTGCAAATCTATGTAGATCTAAAGATCCAAAAATAGATCAAGTGGGAACAAAAGTAGACTCAGAAAGAGGTAGAATCCTTTTGTGCCCAATTTGATGATAACCTCTATCACAAAGAAAAAGACCAAAAGAATGTGTAAGCCCAATACCAAATAAAAAAAAAATCATTTTTACTCAAAATCTAAGCCCAACCAACATTAACAATCTTCTAAGTCTAAAACAACTTTTAGGCCCAAACCTAATAAGCCGAAACAAACAAAATCCTAGACATCCAAATATGATTGTTATAATTGTGGTAAGCCTAGTCACATTCCTGATATTGTAAACTTTATAAAAACTCTAAGCCTTCAAACTACCTGATACTATTTAAGCTTAACTATCAGCATTGTTGATTGAAACCATAGAAACTAGTACTCCTAAACTATCTTCGAAGGATGAAGTTGGTCTCCAAGTTGGTGAACTCAAAGCCTTTTAGAAATAGGGTCAGAAGAGAATGAGGTAAGCATCCTAACGCATGTTTAAGAGCAAATCTTTGAGATACTTGATACATTAAGAAATGATCAAGCCAAAGCCAAATTTCTATAAAAGCTCCTTGAAAGCCCATCAACTTCAAATCCAAACCCATTAATTCAACCCATCCAAGCTCCTTATAATCTTAAGGATGTTCTAAAAAGGTTTGACCAACCCCAAACCAAACCTCAACTCAACCATGGACTGATCAACACATAACCATAGTGAGAGAGATTAAATGTCAAGTCAAAGAGTTGCCCTATCTTCTCATAAGCAATCCTAACCTACCCAAAATTGTTGAGATTGATGTGTCTAAACTAGGATATGGAGGGAATTTGATACAAGTCAAGGATTAACATGAACAACTTGTTCATTTCACATCCAAGCATTAGAATAACTATTCAAGGTCATATTCCACCATTGAAAAGGAAAATTTGGCAATTGTTTTATGAATTTCAAAATTTCAGCTTGATTTGCTAAATCAAAAATTCTTATTATGCATTACTTGTCAAGCAATAAAATCAATTTTACAAAAAGAGGTTTAAAATATTGCATCCACATAGATTTTTGCATGATGGCAAGTAATTTTAAGTATTTTTGATTTTGAAATTGAACATATTCAAAGTTCTTCTAACAACTTACTAGATTTTCTTACAAGAGAATTTTTGTAGGGAGTGGGAACCTCAACCTCAAAACAAGCCCAAAATGCCCAAGAAATCCAAAAAGAAAGTCCAACAAGAAAAGACCCAATCACAAACAACCCAACCAAAAGCTTAGGTTGACATGTTCAGCTCAGAAAGCCAAAGCTTAAACCCTTTAGGTTCCCAAAACATTCCAAGCCCACAAAATAAGCCAATGATGACTTTTCTAAGTCTTTACCCTCAAGCATGCCTAATATTGAAGCCTTAAGCCCCAAAACCCCAAAACTTGCGAAGGGGGTGATCACCCGACATTGCATGGTGAAACATGTTTGTGGGTTGTTCAGTTGGGCAGAGCCTTCGACAATGATCCTTCTACAAGTTCACCTACAAAAACCTTGTTATGACTGGACTAGAGGCAAGCTCAATAGGGTCATCTTTCCCTACTAATTCTGTCAAGCTCATTCCCTTGGTTGTGGTTTCATTGGATAATAAACAAAGATAGTGGGAATCTCATTAATCCATTCATGCACATCACTAATTAGATGACGAGGCATTTGGCTACCTTAAGAGATTCATAGTGCATTGACTACATCCCTGCCCTTTGTACACACCACCCATTGCTCCTACTAATCAAATGGTTTGGTGAAGTGTTTGGATCATGCCGAGTGTTCATAGCAATGTTGCTTTTTGATCCTTTGATATCGACTCTACCTATCATTGTGAAGCATAATTCACCAAGTGTTGGATTCTTCACCCACCAATGGGGAACGTGAGCTCAATTTAGACCATCGTGAGACAGGTTAGTTTTACCCTACTGATGATGGCATTGCAATAGTAATCCAAGGTAGTATGAGAGGAACAATTGATTCGCACAATTGGTCATTGCACTTGGTTGAAAAGCCAGTGGCTTAAAGCTACCATGCGTCACTTCGATTCATCCTCCCCTAACTAACACACCCTCCATCTTTCTTTCTGGCAATGTAAACGAGGCTAATGCGTTCCTTTGGGATGACACTCGTTTGGACACCGAAAATTTTCCAAGTGAGACTATGGCCTTCTAAGCCAAGGAAGTTTATGGCAATAATAGGTCTGTGATGCCCTTGGTTCGATACAATGAATATAATCGTGCTTGTCATAAAAAAATGAAGAGATGAAGAGATGGTCACATCATCTTGGAATTAAACTATTCAATATCGATAATGAAGGCTAATCAAGATCAATGACTCCTTTGTTTAAGAGAATTCGATGGATTTAGAGCACTAAAGGTGACAAATGTGCTTCTTCCAATGAATATAGTGTTATATGCAAACCTAAAATTTAATTTTTTCATCATTTTGTGTAAATGAGTCATTGTAACAAAGGAAGGAGAGTTATTAGTTAGAACTAAAGTGATGGTGCCATTATTTAGGGCTTAAGACACTTAATACAAATAAGAAAAGTTAATCAAGACCACTCACACCTTTTTTTTAATGAAATTCATTGGGTTTAGAGTACCAAAGATGTGGAAACAAGCTTGATGGAGTGAATATAGTGGTTGTTAGAAGGCAAGTAGTTGAAAACAACAATTTAGTACGTAACTTTACCCATAACATCTTCCAAAAGTAGCTCAAGAACTTTGTTTCTTGGTTTGAAACAATGCTTTGAGGCATGCCATGGAAATGTACATCTCTAAAGAACAATTTAACTACATCGTTTGCATTGTCAATTTTATGGCATGAGATGAAGTGTGCCATCTTTGAAAACTCATGAATAACAACAAATATATAATCCTAACCCCATTTTGATTATGCTAGCTTTAGCACAAAGTCTATAGATAAATCAACCTAGGGTTGGTTAGGTATGGGTAAAGGAGTGTAGAAGCCATAGGGTAAAACTCTAGATTTGGCCTATTTGCATGTTATGCACTTCTTACACATCCTATCAACAACTTGTTTCATGTATGGCCAAAAGAAATGTATAACTAAGACATCTAAAGTTTTTCTAACTCTAAAATGACCCATTAGACCATCTCCCATGTGCTTCTCTCACAACCAACTCCATTAAGGAACTCATAGGCACACGTAATCAATTTTCCCTAAGTAAAAAATCCTCATGCCCATAAAATTTCCCAAAGGCTAACTTCTTACATGTCCTCTACATATTAGCAACACTAGGATATTTCATATATAAATTTTTAATATATTCAAATCCTAAGAATTTTGCATTAAGCATAGAGGTAAGGGCATACTAGTAAGATAATGCATCAACTATCACATTCCCCTTACTTTGTTTATATTTGATGATGTAGGAAAAGGTTTTAATGAATTTAACTCATTTGGCATGTCTCTTATTCAAATTCTTGCATTAAAATAGCTCTAATGCCAATACCCAAAGGTGCAACAATGGTGCTAAAAGCCAATACCCAAGTCTCTTAGCACTCATACCTTTTGTGTAAATTAAATTAACTCATTTGTGTAAATTAAAATAGCTCTAATGCCAATACCCAAGTCTCTTTATTATTTAGGAAAAACATCATCAAATTCCTTCAAAAGAGAAATAACATCACAAGGCAAAGAAGGGCTAAGCTCATTAGTACTAAAATAAGACTATTTGTATAAAAGTACAATTATAATCTTTTTTTTATTAGAAACCTCTCTTAACATCACTCTTTTTTGCATACAAACTCTCAATTTTCTCTCTTACCCTCTTTCATCTTTTCTCTCAATCTTATATCCTTTCTCTCCATTCTTTTGCTCTTTTCTCCTTTCAGCCTCAATTTCCTTTTTTTTTCCTAAAAAGGTACAAAAATAATGGGTTTATCATTTAATGCAAAAGAGTACCTATTCTTAAACCAATCATTCATCACATGTTGATTATATTGTGATGTGTACTTGTGCTCAAATTATTGTTGCATAGTCTTCGATCATGAATGACACCACTTCCTCCCTCCTTAGCTACACCTTCGTCATTCGTAGACATAGTCTTAATACTATGTAAAATGGTTAGGATACCTCACAAATCACTCCCTCATGTGTTTCACTCAAAAATAGTGTTACACACCCTCATGTTTATACTCTTTAATGGTTTTTCTCAATATATGTTCACACTCTTGGCTTTTACCACTCAAATTTCCCCTTTTGGCGCTTTAGAAACTAAACAAGCTAAATTAAGAGGATTAATCTTGAAGGAACCAATCTCACCAAATAAACTACATGGAGCAAAATTGAGCTAAGGTAAAAAATAAGGAAAATGAAATAGATGATTGATTAAGAGTTGAGCTAGAAACTGGGTTGTTATTATGGCTAGACTAGTCAAAATGTTTAGCTATTACCACAATCACTCAAAGTTGACTCTATTTTCTTTTGTTGTTTTGTCCATTTTTTTCATTAATTTAAAGACAAAAAGAAAATAAACTAGGGTTTATGGACAAGAAATGATAAAGTAGGGTTTGCAAATTCAAAGAACAAAAGGTTATGGAATATAGCTAAGAAGAAAGATGAAAAAAAAAAGGGAAATCAAAATTAGATAAGCAAATCTAATTTAGATCCAAGCTTTAATAACAGCAGATGTGAACCCCAAAAGACATGACTTAAAGACTCAACACATATAAGGAATCAAATAAAAGCTAAAGAAAGCTATAATAGGTTTCAATCATACAAGGCACAGACCCAATGTTCAACGAACACAAACATAAGGTATAGAGAAGGATATGGACACCACACTCCAAAAAAGAAGGGATTTGGAAGTAATAAGTTAGGTTAAACATCATAATAAGAGTTAGTTCTTGATAAGTTCTTTAATTCTTGAAAAAATCAAAGGAGAAAATTCTTACTTTTATTTTCACTAATATTTTGTTTTTTGTTTTTTGTTTTTTCTTAACAATGAAATCTAGTTTATTTATAAGCTAAATTAACAACCTTCACCCTAGAGATAATGACAAATTTCTTAAATAAGCTAACAACAAATCTGCTCCTATTTGATTTAGGAGCTCTCCTATTTTATAATAAAGTCTTATTTAGGAGTGGAGTTTATTGTAACCCTGGCTCATTAAGTACTCCAATCAAATTAGTAAGGCCTTGGGCCACATTAAGATATGTTTTGCCACCTTTCAAGCTTGAATTATCATTTTTGGCCCAAATTTTTTCAATCAACCTACTAGGTACCTCTTTCATCCTTTTAGCTCTTAAACATGTAATTGGTCGTTCCTGAATGTTCAATAGATCCTTAGAAGCCCTCCATGCATTGACTTTTCCATGAAGAATGTTCAAAAAATGAAGAGGTTGTCTCATTGTTTGAGAATTTAACTATTTAATACCTTTGTGGAAATCTAATCAAGATTACTGACTCATTTATTTGATGGAATTCAATGGGTTTAGGGTACCAAAGGTGTACAAAAGTGCTTGTTGTAATGAATACAATGTTTTATGTCGATACAAAAGTTAATTTTGCAATAATTTTGTGCAAATGAGTCCTTACAATAGGAAGGCAACTTGTTAGTTAGAAATGAAGGGACAAACTCACTATTTAGAAATTGAAACACATAATGTGTATTAGAAAAGGTAATATAGACAATTCAAATCTTTGTTTTGGTAAAATTCAATGGATTTAAAGTTCTAAAAATGTACAAACAAGATTGTTGCAATGAATATAGTGTTTGCTATTAACACAAAAGCTAACTATGAGATCATTTTTTATGAATGAGTCCTTACAACAAAAGTGAAGCTTTGTTATTAAAAAATGAAGAGGTGGTCTCACTGTTCAAGAATTGAACTATTTAACACTTGTTAGGAAAACTAATCAAGATCTATGACTAATTTACTTGATGGAATTCAATGGGTTTGGAGTACCAAGGATGTACAAACATGCTTCTTGTAATGAAGTTTTGTGTAGACACAAATTGATGTGAACCCCAAAAGACATGGCTTAGGAACCCAACATGCATATGAAGTTGAACAAGAAACCAAGAAATCTAAATTGGATTTCAATCATGCAATACATAGACCCAATGTTCAAGGAACACAAAGCTAAGGTATAAAGAAGGATATGGACACTACACTTAGCAAAGAAGAGATTTGGGAGTGATAAGTTAGGTTGAATGCCGCAAGAAGATTTAGTTCTTGAAAGAACCAAAGGGAGAAAATTCTCACTTTTATTTTTACTAATGTTTTGCTCTTTTTAACAATGCAATCTAGCCTATTTATAGGCTAAATCAACAACCCCAAAACCCCTAAAAATAAAGACAATGATAAACTCTTAAAATGTAAGAATATACTTATAATATTGTAGACTCATATTTTATAACAAACTTCTATTTAGGACTTGATATTATTATAACCCTAGGTCATTAAGTACTCCAATTAAATTAATAAAGCCTTGGCCTACATTAAGATATGCTTTGTTTCCTTTCAAGCATGAATTATCTTTTCTAGCCAAAACTTCTTCAATCTATCCACTTACTACCCCTTTCATCTTTTTATCTCTTGAATATGTTGTTGGCCCTTCTTGAATGCTTAGAGGATCCTTACAAACCTTCCATGCATCAAGTCTTCCTTGGATCTCATCACAAAAGTTAATTTGACCATCATTTTGTGTAAATGAGTCCTTGCAACGAAGGAAGGAACCTTGTTAGCTAGAAATGAGGAGACAATCTCATTATTCAATAATTTAAACACTTAATATCTATGAGAAAAGGTAATATATACCAATCACACCTTTTTTATTGAATTCAATGGATTTAGAGTATCAAAAATGTACTAATGAGCTTGTTGCAATGAATATATATTTGATGTTGACACAAAAGTTAATTATGAGGTTATTTTATGTGAATGAGCCCTTACAATGAAGGAAGGAGCCTTGTTAGCTAGAAGTGAAGAGATAGGCTCATTATTAAAGAATTGAAACACTCATTACTATAAGAAAAGCTAATATAAAACAATCACACCCTTTTTTTCTTGAAATTCCATGGATTTAAAGTGCCAAAGATGTAGAAATGAGCTTTTTGCAATTAATACAATGCTTACTATTGACAAAAAAAAAAAAAAAGGTTAATTTGAAGATCATTTTGTGTGAATGAGTCTTTGTAACAAAAATAGAAGCCTTATTATTAAAAAATGAAAAAGGCAATCCTATTGCTATAAATTTAAACCATTCAATACCTGTAAGGAAAGCTAATCAAGTTCAATGACTCACTTGATGGAATTTAATGGATTTAGAGTACCAAAGGTGTACAATTATGTTTGTTCTAATGACTATAATTTTTTTCAAAATACAAAAATTAATTTCACCTTGATTTTGTGTAAATGAGTCCTTACAACAAAGTAAGGAGCCTTATTAGCTAGAAATTAAGAGAAGGCCTTATTATTCAAGAATTAAAACAATTAATAGGTATAACAAAAGCTAATTAAGATTAATCACAACTTTGTTTGAAGGAATTCAATGGATTTAGAGTACCAAATATGTATAAACAAACTTGTTGCAAAGAATATAATGTTTATTGTTGACATAAATGTTAATTATAAGATCATTTTGTGTGAATGAATCCTTGCAATAAAAGAGAAGTCATATTATCAAAAAATGAAGAGATGGTCTCATTGTTTGGGAAATAAATTCATTTGATACTTATAAGAAAAGCTAATCAAGTGCAATGACTCATTGACTTAATGCAATTCAATGGGTTTAAAGTGTTTACAAAAGGTGTGCAAATGTGCTTTCTATAATGAATATAGTGTTTTATACAGATATAAAAGTCAATTTCACCATCCTTCTATATAAATGAGTCCTTTCCATGAAGGAAGCAACATTGTTAGCTAGAAATGAAGAGCTAGTCTCATGATTCAAGAATTGTACAAAGAAGATTGTTGCATATTATTGGCTAGATATATTCATTGCAACAAACACATTAATACACACTAATGAGACATTCTCTTCATTTTTAGCTAACAAGGCTCCTTGTTTCATTGCAAGGACATATTTACACAAAATGATGGCAAAATTAACCTTTTTGCCTTCACAAAACATTATATTCATCAGAACATGAACGTTTGGACACTTTTGAAACTCTATGCCTATTGAATTTCATCAATTAATTGAGTCATTGATCTTGAGTAACTTTCCTTATAGGTATTGAATGGTTTAATTCCCAAACAATGAGACCATCTCTTCATTTTTTGATAACAAGTTTTTCTTTTCATTGCAAGGACTCATTCACACAAAATGATCTTGTAACTAAGTTTTGTGTTTACAACAACCATTGTATTCATTGCAAGAAACTCATTTATATAACTTTGCTACTCTAAATCCATTGAAATCCATTAAAAAAAAAAAGTTTCATTGGTTTAGATTAGCTTTTCCTATATGTAAGACTATTTTAATTCTTGAATAATGTGATTGCCTCTTCATTACTAACTAACAAGGATCCCTCCATTGTTGTAAGGACTTGTTTGCACAAAATGGTGGTGAAAATAAATTTTGTATCTACTTAAAATATTCTACTCATTGGAACAAGTATGTCTATATACCATTGGTACTTCAAATCCATTAAATTACAGCAAGTAAATGAGTCATTGATCACATTTTGCTTTCCTTACAAGTATTGAATGGTCTAATTCTTAAACAATGAGATTGCCTCTTCATTTTCTTCATAACAAGGCTTCTCTTTTCAATGCAAGGACTTATTCACACAAAATGATCCCATAATTAACTTTTTTGTCAACAACAAAAATTGTATACCCTACAAGAAGCTCATTTCTGCTTCTTTAGCATTCTAAATTCATTGAATTTCATCAAAAAAAAAAAATTGTTTCAATGGTCTTGACTAGCTTTTTCTACATGTATTGAATTTCTAAATTCAAGAATAATGAGTCTCTTCATTTCTAGCCAACAAGGCTCCTTCCTTTGTTGCAAGGACTTATTTACACAAATGATGGTGAAATTAACTTTTGTGCTCACACAAAACATTATGTTCATTGGAACAAGCATGTTTGCACACCTTTAGTACTCTAAACCTATTGAATTCCATCAAGTAAATGTGTCATTGATCTTAATTAGATTTCCTTATGAATATTGAATGGTTTAATTCTTGAACAATAAGATTACCTCTTCTTTTTTGGATGATAAGGCTTTTTCTTTTATTGCAAGTACTCATTTACGCAAAATGATCTCGTAAGTAACATTTACATAAGCAAGAAACATTATATTCCTTACAACAAGCTCGTTTGCACATCTTTGGCTCTCTAAACCATTAAATTCCTTCAAACAAAGCTTTGATTGATCTCAATTAGCTTTTCTTATTCTTATTGAAGGTTTAAAATTCTAAATAATGGGACGTTCTCTTCATTTCTAGCTAATAAGGCTCCTTCATTTGAAGTTGGGTAATATTCCTTATAAATTAGACTAGGAGTGTCTTAGGAAAAAAGCTCTTATTTCTACAAGTTTTTTTTTTTCTTTATATGATTTAGTTTTATTAATAGTTGATTGAGTACTGTTGCTTGTTTGCTATTAAAGATCTGTTACTTGCTTCTTTGTTTGCTTGCGTGAAGGGAATGGTATCAAAGCCTTAAGGGTATTAGGTGACTAATTTAAACTTGTGATTGAAAACTAAATCATGTTGCCATTATTTGCTTATGTAGTTAAGGTTGGCAATTAGAACATTAGGCAAAAATTTGTTGACAATGATATCATGATTAGTGGATCACCAAAAACCATGATGACTTTCTCATTGTAATAGTAATAGTAGTTTAAGTAATAAAAATAAAGAAATTATTGTAAGTGAAAATTTAGATAAAAATTATTTACAAAATTGGACTTTGCCTTCTTCCTCACTTCCTATGTTTATAAATAGCAAAGTTTCTTCTTAAAATATGATTATATTATTAAATTATTGAAGAAGCTTTACCCTTGGCTTAGGGTTATAATGACTTTTTCTTATTATCATGAGCTTATTAGCTCTCATTAGCAAAATTATAAATTCAACCATATTAGGATGGTTTAGGCAGCTTTAAAACTAGTTGTTAGATTGGGTTTAAATAACTTAACTACAATTTATGTTTGGGATAAGAGACATAATCGTTGTCATGACTCTTTATTACAAGTAATTAAATCAAGTTTAAGTGAGGGACCTATATGATTCTCATGTTTTCCTAATTTTATGCTATCATTATCAAATCCTAATCTAATTCATACTTTGTGTCTAGATATTACAAAAAAAGGATTTGATATAATGTCTGCCTATGAAATTTTGGTTCTTATATATAGAATACATTATAAAATTATGAACACCATAGTTCCTAGTATAAAAGAAATACCTTATAAATATGCTAATAAAGTAACTACCACTTTGTTTCTAACTAATAGATCTAAAACATATGTTATGGTTCCTAAAACTATAAAATGGGATCAAGTTAAATTACTTGAAAAATGGACTTTAGAAAAAGTAGTCAAACTTGTTAAACAAGTTGATTGACAATTAGAAGAACTTATTGAATATTAAGTTGAACATGTCAAAATTGGATTTGCTCCATAAAGAAATGTGAGGTTAAACCTCAAAAAGATCATAAAGACTTGAAATTGAGCAAATACTTTACTTCTTTTATTCCACTAAAAGGGTTAAATGGAATGAGAAGAACAAGGGAACAATTTAAACAACCACAATATAAAGTTGACTTTCTTCCCTTTACTTCTACTTCTATGGTTTATAAACCACTACATCATGCTTCAAGACCTAGATCACCCTCTTTATCTAATATGGGTTATCATGATGAAGATTGGAGAATCTATGTACTTAAAACCTATAGTAAGGTTGAGGAAAAAGATAAAGAGTTATTCTACTCATTTGAAAATAAATTGAAATGAAAATGGTTTTTTATGAGTTTTACTCCTACTCAGCAGGAGCAATGGTATCAAAGTCATAAAAATATATTGTTGAGATGGGTGCTATTGATATTTTTACATATATACAAAAGGTTTATAACTAGTATTGCTGCTTGTTTACTATTAAAGAACTATTACTTGCTTGTTTGATTACTTGTGTGAAAGGAAAATTTTACAAGAGAGGTGAGAAGAAGAAGATGAAGATAATAAGAGAAGAAGATTCTGCCTCCTTCTCTTGACTCCTAGTCTTATTGACCCAGCCTTGGATTTCTGTCACTTTAGTAAGGTGATTTCTTTTGTTGTTTTTCATAAAGTGATTTTACAAAAGTAGCTTTTTTTTTGTTTTTAAGCAAAAAAAAAAAATCTATTTGTCTTTTAGAGTCATAGGAGTCTTTGAAATCTTGCATGATATCATCCTTAGTAAATTTTACTTGACTATTGTCATCTTGCATCAATTCTTGTAAAAAAGATGCTTGAGAAGCTGATGCTTGAGGTTGAAGTAAAGTAGTCATCATTTCCAATAGCTTCTCATTGAAATAAACAATCATAAATGCAAAATAAGCATTAAATATATCATTCATATCCTTTTGAAATTTGGAGGGAGCATCTATTAAAACCCAAAGGCTTGACATTCTATTCATAATGCCCAAAAGATACTATAAAGGTTGTTTTATGCTTATTTTTTAATAAATATATACTATAAAGGTTGTTTTCTCTTAAGCTTTGTTTTATTGAATCTAGATTTTTGTTTTATGTATTGTGTGTTTGAAAATTGTGTATTTTGTGTTTAAATTCTTTAGCATTGTTTATTGGCTTTTCTTATAGGTATTGAATGGTTTACTTATCAAATAATGAGACTATCTCTTCATTTTTTGATAACATGACTTCTCATTGGTTACAAGGACTCATTCACACAAAATGATTATGTAATTAACTTTAATTTCAATAGTAAACATTAAATTGTTTGTAGCTAGCACATTAGTACAATTTTGGTATTCTAAACCCATTGAATTCCACAAAAAACAAGTCTAATTGGTCTAGATTACCTTTTCTTATATGTTTTGAGTGTTTCAATGTCTAAATAATGAAATCATCTCTTCATTTCTAGCCAACAAGACTCCTTCCTTTGTTATAAGGACTCATTTACACAAAATTATGGTAAAATTAACTTTTGTGTCCACACAAAGCATTATATCCATTGGAGAAAGCATGTTTGCACACCTTTGGTACTCTAAACTTATTGAATTCCATCAAGTAAATGAATCATTGATCTTAATTAGCTTTTCTTACAAGTATTGAATGAGTTAATTCTCAAACAATAAGATTGTCTCTTCAGTTTTTGATAATAAGGCTTCTCCTTTCATTGAAAGGACTTATTCATAAAGAGTGATCTTGTAATTAACTTTTATGTTAGTAGTAAACATTATATTCTTTGCAACAAACTGGTTTGTACATCATTGATACTCTCAATCCATTGAATTCCTTCAAACAAAGCTTTGATTGATCTCCATTGGTTTTTCATATACCTCTAGAAATTTTAAAACCTAGAATAATTAGACCTTCTCATTAATTCTAGCTAACAAGACTCCTTTCTTTGTTACAAGGACTCATTTACCCAAAATGATGGTGAAATTAACTTTTGCTTCTACACAAAATAGTCTATTCATTGGAACAAGCATGCATGTATGTCTTTAGTACTCTAAATACAATAAATTCCATCAAGAAAATAAGTCATTGATGTTGATTAGCTTCAGTGTAGGTAATTAATGGTTTAATTCCCAAACAATGGTACCATCTCTTCATTTTTTGATAACAAGACTTCTCTTTTGTTGCAAGAACTCATTCACACAAAATAATCTATAATTAATTTTTGTCTCTACAATAAACAATATATTTTTTGCAATAGTCTCATTTGTACAACTTTGGTACACTAAATCCATTGAATTCCATTAAAAAAAGTCTAATTGGTCTAAATTACCTTTTTTTTATGTGTATTGAGTGTTTCAATTCCAAAATAATAAGATAATCTCTTCATTTCTAGCCAATAATGCTCATTCCATCATTGTAAGGACTCATTTACACCAAATGACAATGAAATTTACAATTTTGTTTTCATGAAACAATTTATTCATTGGAATAGACACTTTTGCACACCTTTGGTACTCTGAACCTATTAAATACCATCAAGTAAATGAGTCATTGATTATAATTAGCTTTCTTCACAAATATTGAATGGTTTAATTCTCAAATAATGAGATTGCCTCTCCATTTTTTGATAACAAAGCTTCTTTTTATTTTTGTTGCAAGTACTTATTCACACAAAATGATCTCATAATTAACTTTTGTGCCAACAAGAAACATTATATTCTTTGCGACAAGCTTGTTTATGTATCTTTGGTACTCTTAATCCATTGAATCTCATCAAACAAAGCTTTGATTGTTTTTTATTAGCTTTTCTTATACATATTGAAAGTTTGAAATTTTGGATAATGAGACATTCTCTTCATTTCTAGCTAACAAGGCCCCTTCCTTCATTGTAGGGGTTTATTTACTCAAAATGATAATGAAATTCACTCTTGTGACTACATAAAACATTCTATTCACTAGAATAAGAACATATATATGTCTTTGATGCTCTGAATTCATTGAATTTTACCATGCAAATGAGTCATTAATCATGATTAGCTTTGATAAAGATTTCTTTTTCATTACAAGGACTCATTTACACAAAAAGATATCATAATTAACTTTTGCATCAAAAGTAAACACTATATTCTTTGTAAGAAACTCATTTGTACAACTTCGGAACTCTAACTCATTGAATTCCTTGAAATAAGGGTTAGTTCAATCTTGATTAGCTTTCTTATAGCTATTTAATGTTTCAATTCTTGAATAATGAGACCTTCACTTCATTTCTAGCTAACAAGGTTCCCTCCTTCATTGCAAGGAGTTACATAAAATGATGGTGAAATTAACTTTTATGCCAACATAAAACAATATTTTGGTTGGAAAAAGCATGTTTGCACACCCTTAGTACTCTGAACCTATTTAATTCCATCAAGTAAATGAGTCATTGATCTTGATTTTCTTTCCTTACAAGTATTGAATGGTTTAATTATCAAACAATGAGATCACCTCTTCATTTTTTGATAAGAAGGCTTCTCTTTTCATTGCAACAACTAATTCACACAAAAGGATCTCAAAATTAACATTTGTGCCAATAGTAAGCATTATATTCATTGCAACAAGCTCATTTGCACACCTTTGGAACTTTAAATCCATTGAATTCCATTAAATAAAAGCTTTGATTGATCTTAATTATCTTTCTTATACCTATTGAATGCTTCAAATCATAAATAAAGAGATCATCCCTTCATTTCTAGTTAACATGCCTCCTTCCTTCATTACATGGACTTATTTAACCAAAATTGTGGCAAAATTAACTTTTTCATCTACACAAAACGTTATATTCAATGGAACAAGTACATTTATATGCCATTGGTACTTAAATCCATTGAATTCTATCAAGCAAATGCGTCATTAATCATGATTAGCATTCCTTATAGGCATTGAATGATTTAATTCTCTAGCAGTGAGATTGTCTCTTCATTTTTTGATAACAAGGCATCTTGTTTTGTTGCAAGGACTCATTCTAGCAAAAGGATCTCACAATTGACTTTTATGTCAACAACAACCATTAAATTCATTCCAACAAGCTCATTTGTACATCTTTGGTACTTTAAATCCATTAAATTTCATCAAAAAAAGTGTGAGAGGTCTTGATTAGCTTTTGTTATATATATTAAGTGTCTTGGTTCTTGAATAATGACACTGTCTTCTCATTTCTAACTAACAATGCATCTATTTCATTACAATGATTCATTCATGCAAAAGGATCTCATAATTAACTTTTGTGTCAACAACACCCATTATATTCATTCCAACAAGCTTATTTGTACATCTTTGGTACTTAAACCCACTTAATTTCATCAAAAAAATAGTGTAAGGTCTTGAGTAGCTTTTCTTATACATAGTAAGTGTCTCAATTCCTGAAAAATGACACATTCTCTTTATTTTTAGCTAACGAGGTTCCTTCTTTTAATTCAAGGACTCACTTACATAAAATGATGGAGAAATTAAATTTTGTGCCTACATAAGAGCATTGTATTTGTTGGATGAAGCACATTTGTATACCTTTTGTGCTTTAAATCCATTGAATTTCATTAAACAAAGGAGTCATAGATCTTAAATTAGCTTTCATTATAGATATTAAATGGTTTAATTCCCAAAAATGTGATTGTCTCTTCATTTTTGATAACAAGCACATCTATATTCATTATATTCATTGCATCAAGCATGCCTATACAACTTTGGTACTTTAAACCCACTAAATTCTTTCAAAGAAAGGTTAGATTGAACTTGATTAGCTTTTCTTATGGCTATTTAATGTTTCAATTCCTAAATAATGAGACCTTCTCTTCATTTCTAGCTAATAAGGCTCCTTCCTTTGTTTTAAGGACTCATTTACACATAATGATAGTGAAATTAACTTTTGTGTCAACACAAAACATTGTATTCTTTGCAACAAGCCCATTTGCACACCTTTGGTACTTCAAACCCATTAAATTTTGTCAAGTAAATGAGTCATTGATCTTGATTAGCTTTCCTTATTGGCATGAATGGCTTAATTGCCAAACAATGAGACCATCTCTTTACTTTTTGATAACAAGATTTTTGTTTCATTTCAAGGGCTCCTTCACACAAAATGATATCCTAATTAACTTTTGTGTCATTATAAACATTATATTCTTTGCAACAAGCTTGTTTGTATATCTTTGGTACTTTAAATCCATTAAATTCTTTCAAACAAAGCTCTTATTGATCTTAATTAGCTTTTCTCATACCTATTAAGTATCTTAGTACCTAAACAATGAGACCGTCTCTTCATTTCTAGCTAATAAGGCTCATTCATTCGTTGTAATAGCTCATTTACTCAAATAATGGTGAAATTAACTTTTATCTCTACATAAAGCATTATATTCATTAGAACAAACATGTCTACACACCTTTGGTACTATGAACCCATTGAATTTTATTAATTAAATAAGTAATTGATATTTTATCAACTTTCTTTATAGGTATTGAATGGTTTAATTTCTAAACAATGAGATCCTCTTTTCATTTTTTTCATTACATGACTTTTCTTTTCATTATAAGGACACATTCATGCAAAATGATATCATAATTATATTTTGTGTCAATAACAAGCATGATATTCATTGCAACAAACTCATTTGTACATCATTAGTGCACTAAATCCTTTCAATTTCATCAAGAAAAAGGTGTGATTGGTCTAGATTACATTTTTCTTAAACATATTGAGTGTTTTCAATTCTTGAATAATGAGACCATCTCTTCATTGCTAGCTAACAAGGCTCCTTCCTTCATTATAAGGACTCATTTACACAAAATGATGATGAAATTAACTTTTATGTCTACATAAAACATTGTATTTATTGGAACAAGCTTGTTTACACACCTTTAATACTTTAAACCCATTAAATTCTATCTAGTAAATGAGTAATTGATATTTATTAGCTTTCCCTATAGGTATTGAATGGTTTAATTTTTGAATAATGACGATTGCTTCATTTTTTTTAATAACAAAGCATTTTTTCTCATTGTAAGGACTTATTCACACAAAGTGATCTCATAATTAACTTTTGTGTTAGCAACAAATATTATATTCATTCATTGCAACAAGCTCATTTGTACATCTTTTGTACTCTAAATCCATTGAATTCCATCAAAAAAAGGTGTGATTGGCTTAGATTACCTATTCTTATATGTATTGCATGTTTCAATTCTTGAATAACATTACCATCTCTTCATTTCTAACTAACAAGACTCCTTCTAAATGTTATGAATATCACAATTCCAAGTCTGAATATGACAATGTAGAGTTTGGAAAACATGAGAACCAAATAGGTCCATTACTTAAACTTGATTCAACTACTCCTATTATGGAGTCATAAAAATGATTGTGTTGTTTAGCACTTACATAAATAATTGCTGAGTTGTTTAAACCTAATCAGGTTGCAAGTTTTAATGTTATCCCAACATGGATGAATTTGTATTTTTGTTAATGTGAACTAGGCCTTTGGGTTTATTGTATGTGCCAAACATTATATTTATCATGACAATAATGACCTTACAATTGTGACACTCTGAATCCATTAAATTCCTTCAAACAAAGGAGTTATTCATCATAATTATCCTTTCTTGTAGGTATTGAATGGTTCAATTTAAGAAGAAGCTATTGCTTCATCACTTGTTAACAACTTTTCTCTCTTAGTTGCAAGGACTTATTCATAAATCATAAAATTAACATTAGTGTATGCACCAAACTTTATATTACTCACAATAATAACAACTTTATGACTTTGGCACTCTAAATCCATTGAATTCCATCAAACAAAGGAGTTATTGATTGTGATCATCCTTTCTTGTAGGTATTGAATGGTTTAATTCTAGAAGAATGAAATTGCCACTTCATTTCATGTTAATAAGTTTTCTCATTTAGTTGTAAGGTCTTATTCACGCAAATTGATCATGAAATCATCATTAGTGTATGCACTAAACATTATATTAATCACTATAATATCTACCTTATGACATTTACATTATTAATCCATTGATTTCCATTAAAAAAAAGAGTAATTGAACATGATTACCCTTTCTTGTAGGCACTAAGTGGTCTAATTCATTTTTTCCTAACAAACTTTCTTTGGTTCAATTCCTTATGTGATCCTGATTTGCCAATAACCAAATTTCATATCATAAAGCTAGTTTAGTAAATCCTTTTTATTAGGTATTGGGTCCCTAATCTAGTGTAAAACCTTATTTAAAGGTTTGTAATTAATTACCAATCTTGGAACTTCTTATTCCAATTTAGTTGCATTTTCTACATAAAATGCAAGACAACTCTAAGGGCTATTACTTTTTCTAATAAGCCCTTTCTTTAAGAGTTCAACAAATTTTGTTTTACAAATTTCTAAATCTCTTAGCCTCAAAGCAATGGGCCTGGCTTGGGTAAGAATTTGACTTCATTCAAAGTCAACCCATAAGGCATTTCCACAATATGTTTATTCCTCCTTTAGAAAGTAGTAGGGATTTCTACACATATCAAAGAACTCATTGCCAATTGAACTTCTTGTATTTTTGTTGTAATAAGAGGAAAGTTATGGTGATCCATCTAGTTTGGAGGATTCCTTTTAAGCCTCCCAAATAAGGCTTTATCATCATAAGCTAACTCTTTAAAAAATTTTGAAAGACAATTCAAACTTCCAAAAACATTGCAACTGTTGATCATCCCCAATTTCATTAGGAAATTTAGGGGCAACTTAATTGCTTGATTTATGGGCATAATAATTCCATTTTCAACGAAGTGACCAAAGAAGCAAATCTTGGTTTGAAATAACTTCATTTTTCTAGAAGAAACAACTAGACCTACCCATTTCATGATATTTAAGAAAATATTAAAATGCTTAAAATGTTGTTCAATGGTATTAGAAAAAAATAATGCATCATCAATATAAACAAGGGTAAATGATAAATAAGCATTAAATATTTTGTTCATAAATTTCTAAAATTTAGAAAGAGTATTTTTTTAATCCAAAGGGCATAACATTCCTATTATTACCCATAACCCTATCAATAAGATTAACATGTTAAAGAGTTTCTAACTCATCTTTTTTCAATGAAGTGTATAATAGATCTAAAGTACTTTCTTCTTTATCTTTAGTAATAGTCTTTAGGATAGTAATCCTATCATTTAATTTTCTATGCTAAATTTTTAATTCTTCAATGTCAACTTCAAGCTCCATAATTATTGGTTCCTCTCTAGTTTTTATGCTAAAAGTGCTTTCTTTTATTCTATGTATGACAATTTTTAAACTATAACTTTCTTCTGTTTCAACAATTTGTTGGCTAAAACTAGCATATGATCTTTTGTTAGTTAGATGTAAATATTTTTCTAGTTGTTCTTGTTTCTCTTTAGGATTTGGAATTTTGTTAATAAGATCCAAAATGATGTTATCTACTTTTGTTAAGACTAATAAGCCATTATATTTACACATAGCTTGATAGGGATCACTTTTTCCATTATAGCTAGTGTCTAAATTAGACTTTAAAGAATTATCTTCTTCAAGAACTTCAATTTCTAAATTTGATTCATTAGAATCATTTTTCACCAAAAAATTGTGCAACAAGGATTTTTTAAGTCCTTTATTGAGAATTTAACTCTTGAAATTTTCACTTTTTTTTGCACTTATTTGAATAGTGTCCTATTTTGTCACATTTATAGCAAGCAATTGTTTTCTTTAGTTATGGCTTTATAGGCATTTTTTTTGCTCTATTCCTTTCTTTTCATAAGAAGTTTTTCATTTCATATAAGGTTGATAACCTTTTTTTTTTTTTTGGTTTATTAGGAAATTTTATGCGTGAATAACCCATTTGCTTGCAAAAACTACCTAAAGCCCTTTAACCATGAGAGTTCTCATTTTGTAACTACTTATGTAGTTTAATTTTGTTACAAAGTTTAATTCCATTAGTGACTACTACAGCAGTTAGTTCACCATAGTTGCAATGATTATAATCAATTATTGTAGAATGATTGGCTTTAAGCCTAGTTTTAACTCTCTCAGCAAATAGGGTAGGTAACCTAGAGAGAATTTTTCTTTCTAGAAGATACTTTGACTATCTTCTCAAGTGAAGACCTTAGAGGAAAATACATCTTTATACAACTTAAAATGAGACAAGTTAGGACATCTCAAATTAATGAGTTACTCATAAGTCTTGTCAACTAACAAAATGGTAGTACCAATAAAATGATTGGTGATTGTATAAATTAGTGTATTAACACAATCAAAGATCACTATTCTTGCTATTGGTTTTGTAGTCAAAAAATTTTGATTTTTTTAACTTATTGGGTAAATAAAAATCCCACCAGCTTTTAAGCTATTTAGTGAACCCACTTGTTATGATTTGAGCAAAATGAGAGTTAGAATTACTCTTTGTTTTGGTAGCAGTTATAAACATCATGATGTAATGCAATAAAATTAGAATCTGATGTTCAATCACACCATCGAGATTCCATTCGACTATATTAATACCATCATATTGAACATAATTATACTTTAATTTTCTTCCAGTAAGAGGTCAACATGTATTGATCTTGGATAGCATAACATAGTAGGAACCTTATTAAAGGTTATTTTATTAATAGAATGAGGTTCCTTTGTATGAGAAGGACTATTCTCAAATGGATGTCGTTTTAATGAGAACATTTGTTGAAGTTAATCTAACTCTTCTAAGTCTTCTTTGATAATTTCACCTTTACTGTCAGATTTAATCTAATTTTCTTTTAGACTAAGGCTTTTAAGCCGTTTAACTATTTCCTCCACTAGTTTTATTTTTTAGAACTACTATTGGTCATATTATAGTTAATATCTTTTGAGGATAGGGGTTTAAATAAAACCCTTTTTTATTTTGAATTTAACCCAAGGTTGGGGAATAGAGTCCCATCTGTGAAATATTTCTTCGACCTTTACCTCTATTCTAATCAATTAAGAGCCCACTGATCAAGATACAATTTAGTACAATTGTTTTATTATATTACAACATTGGTCATAGCTTTGGCCTTACAAGGTGAACCTATAACCTCACCTTCCTCAATTTTTAACGAAACATTTAAAGGAGGAGGGCTAATATTATTAACCCTTTTGCCCTTTTTGGCTAAATCTTGGTAAGCATTTTCAAGGATTAGGTAGTGTTTTTATGCCAAAAAATTAAGAAAAGGTTTTCGTTGAATATTATAAATATTTTAAACATAAGTAAAAATATAAAAAAATACCCATTTCTACAATATATTTTTTATGCCTTTGATGCTAAAGTCTTTATTTTCCTTGATTTGTCGACTTGATGGAATTTAATGGGTTTAAAGTGTTTGCCCATGATATGCAAATGTGCTTGCTACAATGAATATAATGTTTTATGCAAACATAAAAGTCAATTTCACCATCCTTCTATGTAAATGAGTCCTTGCAACAAAGGAAGCAACATTCTTAGCTAGTCTCATGATTCAAGAATTGAAACACACAAGACATATAAGAAAAGCTAATGTAGAACAATTACACCTTTTTTTGATGGAATTCCATCAAAAAAATGAATCATTCATCTTCATTAGCTTTCCTTATAGGTATTGATTCTTGAACAATGAAATTGCCTCTTCACTTTTTGATAACAAGACTTCTCTTTTTGTTGCAAGGACTCATTCACACAAAATGATCTCAAAATTAACTTTTGTGTGAAGAGCAAACATTGTATTCATTGTAAGAAGCTTGTTTCTACATCTTTAATACTCTGAATCCATTGAAGTCCATCAAAAATAGGTGTGGTTGGTCTATATGACCTTTTCTTATATGTATTGAAGTCCATCCTTCATTTCAAACTAACATGCTTGTTTGTATAACTTTGGTACTCTAAACACATTGAATTCCTTCAAGCAAATGACTTAGTGATGTTGATTTGCTTTTCTAATAGGTATTGAATAGTTTAATTCCTAAACAATGAGATCATCTCTTCATTTTCTGATAATAAGACTTCTTTTTTCCATTGAAGGACTCATTCACATAGAAAAAATCTCATAATTAACTTTTGTGTTGATAGCAAACATTATATTAATTACAACATTTGTACATTTGTGGTATTATGAATCTATTAAATTCCATTAAGTAAATGAGACATTGATTTTTATTTTATGTTTCCTAATTTCTGGGTACATCTTAAGGAAGAATGTCTATTTTATGTTTTACTTTTCTACTTTTATAAGGGCTTGTAGTAGTAAAGAGGAATGGTTGATAGGTGAACTATACATGACTTGGTTGTGTTAGTTGCAAGAATTGCATTAACTAATTAAAGGCAATTATGGATAGAGATGAAGAGATATAAGTATGCTTGTTGTTATTTTATTTAACATTGTTGCATTTTAATGTTAGGTGTGTATGTTAGTTGAATATTAAACATAATGAGTTTGTGCATTGTAATGATTTTCTAAGGTATAAATAGGGTATAGTTTATTATTCTTTTGAGTTGACTTTATTTTACTTGAAGATATGAGAAATTTAAGTGTGGGAGAATTTAATGAGTAAAAACTTATTATGTTTATTCCCTTTCACAATTAGTTGTTTTTAATGATTTTTATACCTATTTAAGATGAATAGATTTCTTTCCTTTTTTTTGTGATTATTGTATGTTTTAAAAAATTTTAAGAATATATGCTATTAGTGGGAAAAATTTTAGCATTTTTCCATTTTGACCTTTGTTACTTGTTTTAAGTTTTCCACTATCTTAGAGGGTTAGATTGAAAAAGTGGTCATCAGTATAGTTATAGTAGACATCTCAAATTTTCCATACAGAGGTCAAGAGTCCCAATCCAAGTTTGTTTGGGCCTTGAGATGTTACTTGGAAGATAAGGCAGAAAATTAAAGTCTCATCCTAATTGGAGTAGTATTCTTGTTTGAGTGCTACATTATTAAATGGGCATAACTTGAGATTTAGATGTCTAAATCATGTGATTGAAAAGCCTAAATTAAAGTACACATTCAAGCTTGCAATTGTTATGAAGAAACCCAAACCCAATTTGGTTGTTTAATGCAATTGTTATGAACAAACCCAAACCCAATTTGGTTGTTTAATGCAATTGTTATGAACAAACCCAAACCTAAATTAAAGTCACCTTATAATCTATCATATGCTAGACTAAGTTGGTCTTAACTTTTAGCTCAAAATTTGGGCTCTTGAGCTTTATTTTGGGCAAGTCTCATTGCATCTGAAAGCTAGAGAGGAAAACTACAACTTTCATGATTAATTCAAATCCTAATTCTTACTATATCTAATCTGAAATGAGTTTAAAACCCATAAATGAATTATGGAAGATTATAGAAACCCTAATTCTTTAGGGTTTGATAGTAACTACTATATATGGTTCATTGTAGGATACAAAAAACCTTCCTTTTTTTTTTAGTAATAAGAGAGATAGAGACAATCAAACAATCATTATGGAAGGAATTCATTTTTCTTATAATATGTACTTAGGCTCTTCAATAGTTTTAGGAGATTTCAAAACTTTTGATACTTTATTTGTATAGATTATTCTAGTTTGTTGTTTTCTTTCTTGATGGAATTATTTGAGTTACTCTAGTTTAATGGTTAAATAATTTTTTGTTCAATTAATTTGGTTAGGCCTAATGAATTGATTAAATAAATATTAATTGTTGGAATTAAGAATTGTGATCCATTTTTATCCTCTTCCTAATCATTAAGTAGTGAATGACAATAAGGGACTATAGATGAGTTTTCATCTTATTGTTATGAATAACTCAATGTTATGAATAACTCAATGTAGGTTAATGATTTCTAGTTCTTAAGGCTATTAGTATATTACTATCAAGAGCTATTCTATAGGAATAATGATTAGAGTCTAAGTAAAGAGTTTATTTTGTTTAGTGAATATTTAAAGGAAAATTTTGGTAACAAAACTTTTGTTATTTGGGATTGATAGTTCTATTAGAATTGAAATAATATTACAGGTAATCAAAATCATTGAATATTATAGTTGCAAATGAACTTGAAATTGAACTTTTAGTATTTGATATTCCTATAATTTATTGTATTTGTTTGGTTTGTTTATTTTATTTGTTACAAAATGATAATTCAACTCCTCCCAATTATGTTAAGGTCTTTAATTTTTAATTAATTAGTAGTGAGTTGATAGCACTCCTTATGAGATCAACTCTTACTCACACTATTTACTTTTGAATAATTGAGAATAAGGTATTAAATTTTTTGTCTTAATGATAGCTACCACTTTGTCTTATACAAAGTTTATGTCTTTTCCATTAAATAAGTGAAAGGTTGACATCACCTTTGAAAATTGAACTAGACTAGTTAAACCAAAAAAGAATGATAATCAACCCAAATTTGGTTGAGTTAGCTTTAAAACTTATGGCTTTGTGAACCAATTAGAGACTAATGACTTGACCAATTTGACCATAAAATGGATAAATAATCATCATCTTCCTAATATGATTGGTTCAATTAGTAGTGATGTGGTGGTTTTAAGAGTGCTACATCACTAAAATAATGATAAAAAATCATCCAACAAATGCATAAGGGCAACATAAAAACCATGATTTCATAAGAAGCATTAAAAGCCCTATACTTGTGAGTTATTATGGTTAAAAATTTTATTTATTATGTACTTAACATTTAATAGTGCATGAAAAGGCATTGTAGGGTCTTATTTACATTCTTTCATACATTAACTAAGTTATTCTTTTTGTTTTATTATACATTAAATTATAAATTATATTTTGTTAAATATATTAATTATAATATCTTTAGCATATATAAAAATTTATATCTTATATATTATTATATTTTACAAAATAATATTATGTATATAGAAATTAATTTTTATATATTTAGCATCAAATATCAATTTAATTTATGGTTAAACCAGCTAAATCTTAAATTACTAACATTTTTAGTTCAATGACTGGTTTAGTTCTCAAAATATTATGTTAAGCTTGATTGGAGATGAAATGCTAAATGTAAGTCAATCTTCCTCCTAGATTTAATAATTGATGTAGATTTTTACATTTAACATCTTTTGCATTGGCTCAACCTTCAATTGATCAATTTCAATACAACAATGTTGCACGATGAAACTTAGAAACTTTCTTAATGTGACCCTAAAGGCACACTTGAGTGAATTCATCTAAAGATGATATTTTCAAAGCTAGTCAAACTGCACAAGGTCATTAACATATCATTTTACAATTTTATGAAGCATGTTGTCAAAGATCTTTTGCATGGTATGATGATATGTGGTGCTAACATTCTTTAACCTAAACAAAATGACTATGTAGTAGTGATATGCAAAATTTTATGAGTTCCTTATCATTTAGAGCCATCATAATTTGGCTATAGTTGGAGGAACCATCTATGAAGGATCATGCTTCATGGCCAATGGTTACATCACCTATGATCTGTATTATAGGCATCCTTTGGACATGCCCAATTAAGGCCTTTGAGTTCAACACAAACTTTGCTATATATTCTTCTCCTTACAAAGACAATAATTGTTATCCATGTTGGGTAAGTGACCTCTAGGATGAAGCAAGCATTGATCAATATGTTAACTTCTTCCTTAATTTAAGGAATTAGCTCTAGGTTAAACCATCAATCTTTGATAAGACAAATTTTATTCTTCACTACTAAGTGATGTATTGTGATCTTAGGGTCAAGTCCATGAACTTCCTTGTAACTTTAAGCAAACACATCCATGCATTAACTTAATAATCAAGCATATTCCTATTCTTCTTATAATGTCACCAAGGTGCTCATAATGGTAAGATGATGTTCCTTTGCAGAGCCAAAGTCAACCTTCTTAAATTTATCTACAATGGCTTGGTCACCATCCTTAAATGCTTGATAGGCCTCCTCTACTTTTCTATTTAATAAGTCTGACTCAGCCTTCTCACTAATGTGATATGGGGAGAGGATAACTACGGTTCCTTCTCATTGATCATAGTGACCATGATGGTATATGCATCAATTGATCAAGTCCAAATCTTCCATGTAATCTACACAAAGTGGCTTTAATCAATAACATAATCTAGGCTTATACTTGGAAGGTTAAGTAGTGGCACCAATGTTGCATTCCATTGAGTGTGTATCCATTATGTTTGGGCTTGTGTAGTCATACCATGCCATGACTAAGAGTTTCTATGTGATAGGATTAAACCCTTCATAGTTCTTTTCTCTATAAGTAAGCCATGTATGTTTCCTCCTTAACTAGGCTAATAAAGCCTTTTAATAGTTTAAAAGTCAAAAATTGGTCACACTTTGATAATGGTAATAAATGTGTTGCCTTCTAATTGTGAACCTCTTTTGGTTGAAGACAATCATTGATGTGATCCATGGTGATATGGAAGTTGTCCAAGATCGTATCAGTCATAGTTTTGGGCTAGTTACACATTCAAGGGCCAAGAATCTTCAAACAATCCTATAATTGCTTGTTAAGGAGAATACAACATGTATGGAGAGTCCAAATGCCAAAGCAAAAGAGCCTACATTGATCACATTTCTCACTTACTTGGAAGATCAAGCATGAATGGGTATGCTTGGATTAGAATGATTATAAGAGTTTATTTCCATCTTATTTTTTCTTATTTTGATTAGTTTATTTTAGTTTTGCCTTTTAATTAATAAGGGTATAGAACCCAACACATATGCATTTATTTCTTATGCTTTAAGTTCTATTTTATAGCTTATTTTCTAACTAATTAGTAGTAATATTAATTGTCTTATTTTACAGCTGTCTTAGCTACTTTTTAGCATTATTCTCTATTTAAGAGATTAAGAAACATTTTGGAAGATCAATTTCAAAGAATATTATTAAAAGTGTAGTTTGCAATTTACCCTAATTCTTATCTAAGTAATTTTTTTGTTTAGTGGCAAATTAACAACTAATTTTGATTACCTTTTCTTCCTCTACCTAAAGATGTGACAAATCAAACTAATTTTGCCTTGTTTGTGGTGAATTTCTTATCAAACAAAGGACTACTAGTTTTCCTTTTTATTTTGATTCTTTTTGTCAAATCAAAAATTACCTTAAACAAAACAATTGTTACTTTAAATTTCCCCAAATACAAATAGAAGTAGGTCTCTAATTCTTGGGGATATAAACCATGTTGCTCTTTTTGTTTGAGATTGGTGCAATGAGAGGAGGGATGTGATTTTGGCACAAACTTTCTTAAAATGCCCTTAATTAATGGGATCTTTGAAAGGGTAACTTCAAATGGATCTTTAAAGGATTGTGTTCACCAAATGTGACTCAACCTTAGCAAATGGATTTAAGTCAATGTTAATGTTTTACACGGCATTATTTTAATATCTAAAGAACTTAAACTTAAGACTATAACTCCATTTTAATGGATCAAGGGTGTCCTAGTAACATTTTGTACATGGTGCTTGCATTAATCACATGGAATAAAGTGTGAGAAATAAAATCAATGATGGTAAATTCCATATAAATACCAATGGCCCATTATTCTCCTTGATTAAAGTCACAAATCATCAAGCTGTTTTTTTGACAATTCATCCATATTGATGTTAACCTCTTTAATGGTAGACTTTAGAATGATGCTGACTACTAAGTCATCTTTAATAAGGATATGGACCAATCTTTGCTTCTTCACATATTCCAAGACATAAAGTGGTCGATTATGGGTTTGGAACCTAAAAAAGGATCCTCATCTAAGAATGCAATGACAAAGTAGCATGTGACATAGATTTAGTTTGTTGGTTGTCTATTGGACTAGGTTCATTTGGAGGAAGAGATTCCATAGAGCTATAAATGGCCATGCAAACTTGATTTTGCAAGGTTGCAAAAATATTAGAAAACCAAGTATGATAAGGGTTAGCAAAAGGACTTTTAATAGATTTTGATACTTTCTTTAATATAGACTCATTATTGTTGTGTTGTTCATTCTAAAATTCACCTTTGTTGATGAATACCATGTTGACAGAGATAGTTTGCATGGCAACAAAAGAGTCTTGTGAGAAGAATCCATTAGTAATAAAATAGGGTTGCCTTTGTTTCATCACGTCTTCTCTATTAATGCTTAGATTTCCTCATAGGGCCTTTTGGGAGTCCACTTCTTTAGTTGAGATGGATAATGTCTCCTTATATGTTGTTTCTTCCTTTATGGCAGAGTAGGTTTTGATGGCCTTAGTGCTTAGTAAGACTTGCAAGGAGTTACTAAATTCTAGCCCTCCTAACATCTTTATAAGCTTATTGGGTCTTTGAGTGGACTCAAGAATACTTCACCTTTCTTTCTTTCTACCCTTCCATTTTGCTTTTGAAAGTTAACTATCCATTGCCCATTCCATCATCAAATTTTGATGAAAAGACCCAAACTTTGAGGTCATTAATCATGACTTCATGAAGAGTTGTATATTTGGATTGTCACATTTAGGCATTATGAGATATACATAGACTTTTGTGACATCTTGCTCACCCATAAATAAGGCATGGACTACCATTTCTAGAAATTTTGTCCTATCTCCTATATCTCAAGAAATAGCTGGTCTTGTTGACATAGTGGTCTATGTTGTTTGTTATGTGCCATCTTGGCTAAACAGTGCATGCTTCTAGGCCTTATTTCATCTTGAGAGAATTTGATGAGTAATGGCACAAAGGATCTATATCAAATGAATTACATAATATCTTTTGGTGCAAATTAGGCCTTATTAGACTTGAAGTGTTACTTCAGCCATATTGTCTTCAACCAAAATGATTTTGTTTTTATTTTTAAGTTTCATAATCAACTCCTTTAAGACAAAACATTTATTGATTGGATTGACTCCTTAAAGGCAACACAGACTTGAGTTTAAGAAAATGATTTGATCTTGGTGATGGTCCTATAGCTTAATCTTAGACAAAAAGGATTTTAAATTTGACAAGGATTATAGAGGCTTGATCTAGAATAAATGTTTATTCTTTGCATCTCTTTGGTCCCCTTCCTATATCAAGATTCTATATCTAGGATTAGTTTTTTCTTTTAATATTAAAATGATTGTTTTATTTCTTTTTTTCTATTGGAACTTATGGTTGCCTAAAAGCCTTTAATTGTTATATAAGGACACTTATCATTCTTGTTATAGGTTTTTGGGATATGTATGATCCCAAGAGTTACTTATTATGGTTTTGTGATTTCAAGTAACAATTATAAGAATAAAATTTCGTTTGTAACCTTGAACAAGGTAAGCTGATTTCTCAAATTGAAGCATTTAAGCAACAGGCATGTTTTTGAGAAGCTGTCGGTGATTGGCTTGTATCTTGCATTCAAGGTCAAGGGGCTGTGGATTTTCTTTGGATGAGAAATTCCTCACTTTATCTTTCACAAATGTAGAACATGGAGTTATATGACCAGAAAAACGTTGACATCTCTACAGAAAAAGAACAAAAGGAGTGTGTGAACGGTATGATTAAAGATCAAGAGCCTTTTTATAGAGAACCTCCTTTAGATGCCAAATGCTTTAAGAAAATTCTAGATGTACTATGTGTCTTTAATTTTATTAATTAGTTGAGTCTCTAATATCAAACATACAAGTCCAGTCTTCTATTATTGAACTTTAAAGACATTAGTATAGCCTTATTTTGATTTTTTACTTTTTTTGTGTATTTTTTTTATGTGCATATTAAGGGTGCAATTTTTTCTTTATTTAGGGTTCAATCAAATGCATTGTGGACTTTAGTTTCACTTTTTTTTTTTTTTTTCACTTAAATAACATAAAACACATTACATGTACAAAAATCAGTTTCCATTTTTATGTAAAAAATTAAAACACTTACCCCTAAAAGATAATGCATTGGAAAAGCCTCATTTTGATGTTTTCAACCTTTCCCTTCCATTTCAAGATGCCAACACAGGTGCTTGTCCCTCTCTCTTGCTCCACCTACTCTCTCACTCTAACACTTTTCTCTCTTTAGTGCCCCCTTCTTTCACTCTTTTATCATTCTCCTTCTATCTTGTTTAATGTTGCTCTTTGTCTCTCTCTATGACTCAACACCTCAACTACCCCTCATCTTCTCTTGTTAAAAATAAAAATTTATGAAACCTCAAAACCACAAAGATTGGATTTATGATGTTTCTCCTGAACCTATCCATGAGTTAAAGCTATGAATGGAAAGTCCTAAAAGCTAAAAGTCATGTTTATGCCAACATCCACCTAAGAACTTTTTGAGACAAAAAAATAAAATCCCAAAATAAATCAAAATAAAAAAGAAAAGCTTTTCATCCTTAGATATAAAGTCACACACCATATCTTCCCACCTCAAAAAAAAAAAAAAGAATACAACAGAAAATGAAGCTTCTCACCTTTGAAAAAACACAATTGAAACCTTACAAATCTCAAAATTTTGAAATCAATAAAAGGTAGTCCAAAACCTTACAAAATAGGTTGAAATCACACAAATTAAGAAGAATTAAAGAAAACAAAAAAAAAAAATGTGTAGAATGAGAAAATGTAGAGGGTTGTGTTAGAAGACTAAGAAAGAGAAGGGGTTAATTATGTCAAAGACTAAAGAAAGTATTTATACTTCCCTTACAACAACACCAAAATGATTTACAAGTGAGTCTCCTAAATGTAAACAAAATGATGTTGTTTAACTTGTAAAATTATTGGGCTTACTTCAAAAACCAATTGCTCTATTTCTTGTTACTAATTTCACATTTACAATAATTATCCTTACTAATTTCTAAATCCCAAAAATCAACAAAATTGAGTCTTTACATCCTTTTATAATATTATTTTTTTCCTTTGGAAATCAAAAAATCAAAACTTGTTAAATCCAAAAAAAAATTCTAAACATATCCTATTTTCAAGTTCTCATGTTAAAAAAAAAAAAAAAAAAAGAAAGTTTTGAAATTTTGAAATTTCCCTAAGCCTTTAAATATCCTCAAAACTATGCACTAAATCAATAAAACAAAAAAATTTTGAGATAAACATATAAACATATAAATAAGTTTGCATGATGTTGTATAGCTTTTGTACTTAATGGATCTAATATATTTTATGTGAACCCGATGGAGGATTACACATAGATTGGAGACAATACTTGCCATTAGAGAGAAAGTTGGCATTTAATTGTAATCTCATACAGACCTAATGTAATTTGTGCCTTTATGGGTGAAACCCCATAGCCTTAGTACCCAATTTGATTGAAAAAACCTCAAATTCCTTTGTGTTACTTTTTTTTTTAATTAATTCAATAGCATTATTTTGCTTAATCAAGTTTCTTTTAACAATCTTATTTAATTTCATAGTATTATAAATCATAATGGCATTCTCATTTTCTATGGGTACAACACTTGAAATATTCATTAGGTTTTATTACTACAATTGACCTTGTGCATTTGCGAATAGGTCCGATAACACCCTAGCAGCATAATTGCCAAATATTTTGTTTGTGAGTTTAACTTTTTTTGTAACTTTAAGCCAACTTGTTAGTCTCTTGCAATGTCTTGATAAAGCTTTAGGAGTCAACCATGAACATTGACCTTTTTTGTTATTAAGGAGGTGGGAGAGGCTAATATAATCAACTTTACCTTCTTGAAAGTTTCCATTAACAACAAAGTCTTAGGCTCATTGGTCTCTTCCTATGTGGTGTAAGAGTCCAATTGTGCCCAAATGAATTTGTTTTGACCTACAATCCAAAAATAATTAAGGAGGGTATAAATACCTCTTTTTACCTACTAAAAACTTAGTTAAGAGAGACATAAAGGCTACAATAAGGGAAAGAAAGAGAGTTGAGTGGCTGTTAGAAGGCAATGTTCTTATGTCTTGCACTTAAAAGGGCAAACAGTGTGCATTTGAGTTGAAACTTGGACAACTGATAAAAAGATGTCTTGTTCTTGATTTTATGTGGTGGAGATTGTATTTTGAGCACTATAAGTTTAGGTTTTTCTTAAATTTCTTAAATTTGCATTCTATGCTTTTTTTTTTTATTATTTGCATGCAATTTTGATTAATTACACAATTGCAAAACTGTTGAAATTCAATTGAGTTGATTTTAGGTTAGTAATTAGAAGACACATATAACTTCATTGTGAACTATTGCATCATAGTTTTGTGATATGTAAAGGTAGATGTTTACTTCTAAATTGAGAACTCTAAATTTTAGTAATTTTCTCTTTTTTTCTCATATATTTGGTAAATCACGTGGATAAATATTGATTATAATTTGATTGAATTGAATTTTAGTCGACTGGTAAAAAATATTGAAAAAAATTCATTTTGAATTAATAGATTGTTGTTTTGAAATTTACTTGTTATTGACAAAATATGATTAATTTATTATAATTAATTTATTATTTTTTTTTTATAAAATTTAAATTAAATTTATTGAATTTATTTAATATAATTAATTTAAAATTATATATTTTATTTTTATTATATTTACTTGTTAATTATAAAAAATTATTAAAATATTTTATAAAAATTAATATATATATATATATATATATTTGTATTTATAAAGGTGAGACTCAAAAGCTAAATAACAAAAATGAAAGGTAGCTTTGTCTGGCTTTATCGGCGGCAACTAGAGTTGACAATAAGGACGGATCTCTGTTCCTAAAAAAACAGACTCGAATAAGTCAGATCGGCGACAAGGAAGTGCTTTTGAGCTGGTTCATTGGAGGTGTACGACGTGTGGCTAATCTGATGGTGGTGACAACAGTGGCGCGGGACAGAAATTTGTAGATTTGGAGCGCTACAAAGTTCTATGGAGCAAGTGATGATTGGAATTGGGCTCCTCACTGACAAACGATTCGGGGAAGGAGTTCCGTATATGGAACGGCTGTCGGCAGCGCCGTCAGGTTTCGATGGCAAAAGGTCGAGGAAAGCTACAAAATTATTCCAATGTTTTCTAGCTCTTTTTTGTGCATAACACATCATATTCTTCTCAGTACAATGCCAAAGCCCACACAACTCATATATCGACGACCTAAATTTATGCTTTCAACCAATTAATAATGATGGACGGAAATTTCTGGAAAACTTGCTGTTAGATCAATTTGGGTTTGTTGGGAACTTAAGGGAGGCCAAAACAACGTGTGCACTCCGTATTCTAGTGTCGTTTACGTCTTGAATTTTTTTTTTTTTTTTTTTTTTATATCAAATATCTATTGTTTAAACCTGACTTTAATAAGTTTTAGAGAAATTTAAGATATTAAAAAAATTATAATAAATTTAAAAAAAAAAATTAAAATTTGTGTTTTTTTTTTTATATTTTTTTTTAAGATTTAGCAATTTTTTTAATGCTGAATAATAAAAAATATGAAAAAAAGAAGTGGACTAAGGATTTTGAAGAATACAAATAATTTGGAAAGTGATATTGGCATTTACTAAAAGTGAAAAAAAAAAAAAGAAAAAAGAAAATTGTACTAAACTCATTTATAGCGCTATGCCAGCGCTTTCTGTATAAAACGGGTAAACATATGATACAACAATATTGGTATGATATGACTTAGCAGTCAATAAGCACTATGAAAATGGGTCGTGTCGCGTCGCTTTGCATTTGTGTGAGAATCTGCGAGAACATTTGTGGTAAATTGTTGGAAAAGCAAAGAAGGTCACTTATGTAATGTTGGAAGCTATGAGGTTGAAAGAGGAGGGAAGACAAAGAAAAACATACGCTTCAATGTATTTTCAGCATTTGCTTTATGGCGGTTTTGTGTCATGGGACCCCTCCTCTTTTGCAAAATATTTGATATGGAAATGGGGAGCAGTCTTCTCTCAGTTTCACCTTTATGCATGGAAGCGTATACATGCTCTTCACTTTGGTGTCAATAAATTTTTTTTTTTGTAAAAAAAAGACAAGTTACTCTGTAAATTTAGACAATATATTTATATTTATTATTTTTTTTAATGAATTTTTCTTCCTTATTTCAAGATAAATTATTAAATAAAATTAATATTATTGCATAAGAAATTATTAGATGGATTTGCTCTATCATGTTAACTTGATTTATTACTTGATGTGAATTAATATATTTAAAAATTAATTATTTTAACAAATCATTATATGTCTGTTAAACTAAATAATTTAATTTTATAATAATTAAATAAATTATTATATTTATTTATATTACTAGTTATTATTTTTAGGATATGTTATAATAACTAATATGTTGGTTATTATTATTAATAATACATAATTAATATTTTTATATATATTAATAATTAATTAAAATATTATTATTTTAATGTTATTTATATAATAATATGATAATTTGAATAAACTGTAAAAATAAAAATTTATAAAATAAAAATATATTTTACCAATTTAATTATAATTATGAAATATTTATTATATCAAAATATCATTTTTGGATATTTATAATCAATATATCATTAAGATGAAACATTAATGAAATTGCAAGAATAAACACATATATACACACACACACACACACACACACATATATATATATATATATATATATATATATTATGAAGCAGTTAGTCTTATAAAATGATATATATGAATACTTCTTAATTGAACAAAGTTATTGAATTGACTTGCTATAAGAATTTCTAAAAAAAAACATTACTTATGTTCCTTAAGAATTTCTCATGTGACAAATATGTATGTCATCCTTATATTTGATATCACCAAGATATCTTATATAGGAATTTGTATTTTCTTATCTCACTTTTAGTTTATTCTAATTAAGGATCACTTGTGAAGATGAATGTTGGGTATACCATAAACTATATGGAGATAATTAAGTAATTAATAAAGCATTTGTCAACATAAAGTAATTATGAGAAAATATTACATTTGTTCCCAATGAGTATTAATTCAAGAATTTTTTATGCATAGTGGAATTATGATTTATAAGAAATTATGTTCTCATTTATAGAATCAATGACTATATGAATGTTTGAAAATTAATGTAATTAGATAATATAGGGTAGACATTAATTTCATATTTTATATTTAATTAGAATATTACTATGATGAAGAGATATGCTTACATAATAAGAAATTGTGAACTAAAGGAATTAATCAAGTCACTTTGACAATCCTAATATTTGGAAATCATGATACATGATTAGATGTTAATCTTGATTTCTAAATATAAATTGTTTAATTGGAGATTTGATAATAAATTAAAAAATTTTACTTTATTTAATCTTTTGAGATTAAAATTTCAATAGTTTAATCTACTTCTAAAAATCAAAATTTTAAATATTTATTTTTGTTGCATATTTATTTAATGAATATCTTTATAATTTCTAATAGTGGTATTAGTCTAAATTCATTTGTTATTTATAATTTAATTGCTTATTTGATTACTATAATAAGCAATTTAGTTAAATTATATGTTGATTTGATGTTATTACAAATTTATGATTTGTCCTCAGTTTAATTTTCAACAAACAAAACTAAAAGAGAAAAAAAAAAAAAGAAAAAAGGAACAATTGTTCTTTCTTCTATTTTCAACAGGTTAGCCTATGTGTAAGAAAAAAGTTCTTTCATACATTTATTTCACTATGCTATACTCATTCAAAAATTTTCAAATTTGGTCATTGAAAAGTTTTGGTAGTAGTCAACTACACTTAAAAAAATAATAATCATAATTTTACAAACTTTTTACAAGAAGATATAGTTATTTTACAATAATGTAGCAAATAAGACACTACAACAAAATGTATTTACTGTTGTAGCTCTATGGCAATAATTTAGAATTATTTCCTTAAAGGGCAAATGCAACAATTTTAACTATTGCCTAAAATAATTTGGTGGAATAAGAATTTAATGTAGCAATTCTTATGTAATGTTATTAAATTGTTGCTATACAAATCTTTTAAATGTTGGCTTTGGATTTTATGGTTGCTAACTATTGTCATATGATGGTTTTAGCTAGTAGTTTATATGGGGTAATTATAAACCCTTGCTAATCTGAGAAGAGGTATTTAAAGCACTATATATAAGCAACATGTTTGAGGCAATGTTTCAAAATTACTACCCATATGTTTTATATAGGTAGTGGTTTATGAAGCTTATGTCTTAGTATTAAAATTTTTTCTTACAAAATTAATGTTTAAAAAATATTAATAGATAACTAAGAAAACAAATGCAAAGCAATGTCGTTTTAGTTTAATGTTTTTCCTAATATCTTTGTCTTTGGAACTTAATGCTCCATGTATCATTTTACCTAATCAAACTCAATTGGTACTATTTTTGCTCTTGAAAATTGATTGACAACCAAAACCTAATTAAAGCTTTTGAAAACCCTCTCTGCTTATCTTAATTTCTTATTTTATTAATCCAAATTGAGTTCTTGCACCAACTCTAAAAATCACTTGACATCTAAAACCTAACTATTTTTGTATCATATATTTCTTGCTCCTATTATGTTTTTTACCAATTACACCAACGTTGTTTAATCCTCTTAGCCTTAGGTCCTAATTGACTTGTTAATATTAGCACTACTCAACTCCACTCTTGTGATGATTGCTTTGGCTCTTTCTCTTACTTGTCTTGTTTTGCTCTAGGTTTGTTGTTCTAATCCTCTTCTCCTATGTTTTATTTCTATTAAATATGTTTCTTAGAATTATTTGCATATTCATTAAATGATGGTTTTAATTTTGACTATTGAAGAAGATTTTAAATTTTTTGGGTTTCTTTCTTTTGAATCAAAAGTTAAATCTCTCCATCTTAACCTCTTTTTTTTTTTCTAGTTTCTTTTAATCAAGTATGGTGAAACTCTAAGAATTTTTTTTTTTAAATCTCTTCTTTCTTCTACTTTTATTTTTATTCATTAACCTTTGGATATATTTCAAATTCCTCTTTCTTTTTCCTTTTTCTTTTCCTAGTTTCTTCAATTTCTTTCTTGGTTGATTGAGTGTCTTACATACATATTCATATGGATTTATGATCCTGTTATATATATTGTCTTATGGGATCACTTGGTTCTCAAAATTTCTTTTTTGTCTATTTATTGTTTACTCTATATTCAATTTATGCTATTCTTTTGTGATTTCACTTATTTGTTGTCTATTGTAATTTTTTTCACTTGTGGAATATCTTTTGGACAACTTGGGGAGTGGGGTAGTGTACTTGCATTACAAGATAATAGTCATCCTATTGTATTTGTCATAGTGATCTTAGTAACATTCTTTTTCAATAATGAGTATCTTTGCTTGCCATCTTTCAATTTTTTAAGTCTTTGCTTTATTATTTTTTTTCTCTTGTGTTTAGTCTTTTAGTGTTGTGTCTAATTACCTATAATGTTTGTGAGGTTTATAGATGGAAGAGAATTAAGGACCTTGAAGGAAATGATGTCACTTCTCTGTCCTTAAATTTCCATTAGGTTCCAATCAAAATTATAAGATATTTTCCTTTAAAATCTATAGTTCAAAGACTTTTCATAGACCTATGATATAGTTTGGTATGTAAAGCATTAACCTAAGATTGGTAATATGATGCATTTTACTAATGGCCAAGCATGGGAAAATTTAGATTCTTTGCATCTAAATTTTGAAAATGATCTTGGAAACGTGAGACTATGTTTTGGCAGTGATGGGTTCAATCCTTTCAAAATAATGAGCATTTCTTAATGCTCATGACCAATATTCCTCATTAATTACAACTTCGCACACTAGTTGTGTATGAAACTAGAATACCTAATGCTATCTATGATCATTAGAGGTCCAAATTCACAATGACAATACATAGATGTGTTTTTGCAACCATTAATTCAAGAATTGAAAGGGCTATGAGATTTTGGTTATGATATAAATGATGCATCTAATGAGCATTCATTCATTCCAAAATGTGAGATTTTGGCAAATGTGTGACTTTCTAGCTTATGCAATGTTATCAGAGTAGAGTACAAAAGGAAAGTTAGCATGCTCTAGTTACAATTATAACACTTGTTCTCAATATTTGTACCATAGCAAAAAAAAACTTGTTATGTGAACCATTAGAGGTTCTTAGACCTAAACCATCCATGGAGACTAGATAAAAGCTCTTTCAATGGTCAAAAGGAGTTGAGAACTACTCATAATCATTTAAAGGGAACTAAAATTTTGTCAAAGTTATCTTACTTTGATAATCAATTTGGAAAAGAAAAAGAAAAAATAAATTTTAATAGTCCATAGAAGAAAACGTTGATATTCTTTTACTTGTATTATTGGGAAAGTAATAAATGTCATCATAATTTAGATATGATGCATATAAAGAAGAATATTTGTAATAATAGTATTTTTAGGACACTATTAGATATTCTTTTAAAAAAATAAACAATCACACAAAAGCTTATTTATCTATCTATTTATGTGATGCAAATGAATGTTGTCATAATTTAGATGTTCATAACATCAATAGGGCAATTGGTGGATGACTATCACCTATCTATTTCCCACATTCTTTTCCTATCATTTGCTTAATGTTTCATGTTTGTTAGATATGGAATTTCTTCCTTAAAAACACAACATCTCTATCACTTTCTACTTGTCAACAAAGAATGAAGACCCCGCAAGGAGCCACCTTTTAATCTAGACATCTTCAAAGTAACTTGAAAAAGAAAACCAAATCTGGTATAAAAACTTTCAAATGAGAGTACGAGTTGATAAACTGTAAGTAGTATGGTTTTTCAATAGTTTTAAATATAGAATTGTATGCTTCATTTTAAACTTTTTTTTTTTTTTCTCAATAGTCTTAAATAGAAAAATTTTTACTTTGTTCTATATTTTCAATAGTTTTAAATAGAAAATTTAATACTTAGTTATTGTTTATATTCTCAAATAGAAAAGATTCAATAATAAGGGGAAGATGAGAGTGGCCAAACAATAAAAGCATTTGCTTCCATCGTAAGGTATGAACCTTATTGCCTTTCAAGGAAATCAATTTGTTAATGATGTTGTGTGAATTCCTACATATTTTATGTAATCCATTCAAGGAGAAATTGAAGTTGAGATGCAAAAGAAGTTAGCAGCCCATAAAATTACATCAACATAAGAAATCTTTGCTACAATTATATTTGTCTTACAACAAGTAAATCCTAGTCTTAACAGTAAACTCAACATGCTTGCAATGTGTTTTCTAAGTGTTCATTGAATGACACACTTAGTGCTCCAAATCAACATAAATCAACCAATAAATCATCAAATTTCAGTGAATACCTATAATCCACATGTCTAAGTATTGCTCTTAGCTTTATTAAACTTAGTAGCTCAATTTTTTTTTTTTTGTTTTTCTTGATGATTTTGTATTTAGAGTTAATTTATGATTAAGAGTTGTTTGCCATATAAAGTTTGTTTAAGTCACACCCAAATAATTGTTTGGTTATTGTGTCCATTGCAATGGCTCCTAAAAGAGGAAGTCTTGTATAAAAGCTTTTATTGGATAAAGCCTCATTCCTTTTTGTATTTTTTTTTTTTTTTTTTTGAGTTGGCAAATTGATGTCACTATTGTATATGCATACATTCATACATATATATATATATACATATACATATACATATAAATATACATATACATATATATATTCATACTTACTAGAAAGTGAATTTTATTTGATGTGATGTGAATAGTTCTTAGATGTGATATAATAATAAATCTTAAGTTCCTTGTAGTGTTCATATTCTTAATAGTTTTCAACTTTTGTTCTTCTAACAGCATTAACATTCTTGTTCTACCCCAAACCCACTCTTTTTGGCCTTTATATTATATGCCCATTTTACTAGTGAGCAAATAAGAAAAATTTCCTTTTAATGGCATCTGTGGTAGCATATTGTTCTATCTTTCAAGCATTGTTGTTGCAAGGTTAGTAGAAGCCGACCAACAGCTTGTTAGTGTAGGACTTTTTATTCAATATAGGACATAGCTTCTTTCTCGATTGTAAAAGATTTTTTTAATTAGTAAAGAACATACTTATTTAATTTCTCTTACTATAGGATGATGAAGATGATGATAATATAAACTAAGTGAGGAGTTTAGGCTCTAATGCTATTAAGTTTATTGTAATTTCTTATCTAGACTATATGAACTTTCTAGGAATTTTTCAAAACTTAAATTACTGATTTGGAAAAACTTTTAGTATAAATTGTTTGAAATTGTATATATATATGATTTATGAGATTTTTGATTAAGTTTATAATATTTTAGAAATTACATGTTACTAGCTTAAATTAGTCTAAATATTGATTTTTTTTTTTTTTTGAAAAACCATTGTATGTAAATAAATGGAACTATTGCCCTTTTATCAGTAAAAAAACACTACTTATTAGGTCAAAAGCATTGCTTATTTTCTTTATAGCTATTGCCTAATTATGTAAAATTATTGCATATTTTGTTCACAATTGTTGCCTATTATGTTAAAATTGTTGTCTTATCTTATTCAAAATCACTGCATAATGGAAAAAACCTTAACAACCTCAGCATATTCTCTCTTAAATATTGTGTATATATATATATTGAAACCATAGCTTATTCTTCACAAACTTTTACATGAATTTGTTATTTATTTATTAGAAACTGTTGTAATAATAATTGATACTGTGCTTATTTCTCCTCAATTGCCCTTTTAAAATTTGAGAAAACATAACTATTGCTAGTAAGAATCACTTTCTAAATACTTTATGCAATGATTTCAATTTCATTGCAATAACTTGAAAACATTATTGCTTAAGAGATATTGTAGCATTATTAATATGTGACAGTTGAAAATTGTTGCATTAGATATTATGTAGCAATTTTCTTGGTTTAGGAAATAGTTTCTAACAAGTGCTTAACTCTTAAATGATATAGTGAAAAAATCAATGCAAGGAGCAACAAAATCCAACAAGTTGTGATACTCTCCTATAATTATTTAAACACCATTTAAATACAATTTACGATAGGAAAAAAAAAAAGGAGGAGAAGCCATATTGAAGTGTTGTGAAATATCTTTCTCCATTATATTGTATTTTCTCTTCAGATTGAAAGAGCAAAAGTGAGGAAAACCTTTGTGTAAGAGCAAGTGTACTCAAAGATTTAAGAAAGAGAGCAATAGTGCCTTAAGTGTTGTGAAAAAGAGTAAATGTGCTCTATGTGATGAGAAAGAAAGCAAGTGTGCTCTAAGGGTTGAGAAAAAGAGAATGAATGCTCTAAGTGTGTTGAGAAAGAGAGAGCTAGTGAGCTATAGTGTGAAGTTTTGATCAAGTGATCATAAGAAAGAGTGCAAGTGTGCTATTGGATAGGAGACTAAAAGTTATAAGGGATTTAATCTTCACCAATTGAAGAAGATTGTGCTAGAGAATTGTGAGTACCCAAAGGAGAGCTTAAGGATTGGATGTAGGATTGTGGAAAAAGTCAGCTGCTATAATTTTTTTTTGAATTGATAATTCTATCCTTTTAAACTCTCTTTATCATTGTTCATTAATACACCCATTGCAATTTATTCATATCATGTTTGAACACTTTTGTTTGCTCAAAAATTTCATGATTAAGGATGTTATCTTGCTTTACCCACGTCACCCCACTTACGGGTAGTTTCGAGAACAACAATTTGTATCGAAGCTGGTCTTTGTATCATAGATTTAACCACCTTGGAGTCAAGATCTTATGGCAACTATTTTTGGCACACCTCTTTGTTTTGATGATTTTGCATTTTTGCATTAGAGAAGCATGATGGAACTTTACTTGCAATCAATTGATTATGATTTATTGATGATTTTTCTTTTAAACACAAATTTGATTGGAAAGATGATTATAGGGAGAAGCTTTCTCTCAATATTATAGCTATGAGTATTTTGCAAAATTCCTTGAATGATGATGCTTATGATGAGGTATCTAAATGTTTAATACAAAAAAATTATTTAAGATACTTTTAAATATTATTATCCTACTAACCCAAATTTTGTATTGAAGAAAGAGTTCATCTTAGAGGACATATGAAAGATTGTTTCATAAGACTACAAGAAGAGAATGAGCTACATGGCATATCTTTTACACTCCCCAAGGAAAAGGAATTAAAGCATAAGGAAAATAAATCAAATTCAATGACTCATAAGGAAGAGGTAACTTCACTTTTTAATACTTATGAAGAGTTTAATGATGTTAAATTGTTAAAAGCATTATAAGCAATTCATATGGGGAATAATGCTTTAAGGTAGCAAATCAATTCTATATGTCTCTTATTTGGCAAATTAAATTGGGTTTCATATTTTGGAGAGTAAATATATTCTTGGAGCTTAGATTGTGTCATGGCTATGCTTTAGTTCTTGCAAGGAGTTGTTCTTCATTTGCCAAGTTGATTGCTCTTACATGCAATCAAGTATGGAATATATTCTAAGTAAAACGTAAGAAGTACATGTGCATGGAAACTCATTAAGGAAATCCTGTTGTGCTGGAAAAGTCCAAAAGCTAGTTCAAGCCTCAATGCTGTGCAAATCTTTCAGCCAACAAGGTTCAATTTAAAGAGGATTTTATAGAAGAAACCTATACACCTCTGTGGATCTATATATGGCAAAAAAAGTGAGGTGAAAGTGCATTGGTCTATGCTAAAAAAAAACTAGTGTATAACAAAGCAAATCCATTTATTGGATGATTCATTGCTCAACATTCAAAAGTTGCTCAATAAGGAAACAGATTATTACCATGTCAAAAAGGAAATTTTGATGACTATCAACTAACAGCTACCTAGATCACGCTACAATAGCTGCCTTGATTTCCTACGACTGCTAGCACTCATCCTTCACTATATATGTCTTCTTGTATAGCAAACAAGACACTCCACAATTCTCCACTTCCCTGTTGTATGTTTAAGCTTAGAAAGAAAAGTAAAAGCAAAAGAGTTTGAACGATGATGAAGAATAAAGAAAGAAAATTTCTCTTATTTAGGACCAAGCTTGATGTTGATGTTGATGTCAAAATATTAACATGCTTTACCACTATGATATAATCCCATTTAACAATCCGTGGGACATGATATCCAAAAGCAGATAAAAGTATCATATCTTTATATCATTATTTTCTTTACAAAACTATTCATAAAATTGTTCATAAGTAGTTCTTACCTTATTGGGTAAAGTAATGGGATGTAAATCCCATTGAAAGAACCAATTTTAAACTACTTAGGAAATCATTTAGGTCATGTGGGAAATGGATTTGAATCCATCGGCTAAATTTTTTTTGCTAGTTTTCATATAGCAAAGCTTTTCCCATGATTCCATATAATCAAAATATTTAGAGGTCTTAAACTTTCACTAGTCCTTTAATTCACTTGTAGAGAATAGGTCTCCTTGCTAGTCTTTTAATTATGGGGGCATTTTTTTTTTTTGTACAAAATTGTTTTTTTCTCTTAATATTGGAGTAATAACTCCTACTCTTGTCTTTTGTAGGATATCTAATGGGAATAACTCCTACTCTTTCTAAAGTTTTTCTACCAGCTTTTTCAATTTGCAATTGCCTATGCAATTTCATTTCAATTCAAAGCTTAACTCCTTTAGCTACTACTTTAGTAGTTAATCCTCCATGAGCATGTTGATTATGATCAATAGTTCCAGCATTATTGGATTTTAATTGAGTCTTAACACTTTTTCCAAATAAGGTAGGTAGCTTTGAAAGAAATTTTTCTTTCCAAAAAAATATTCTAGCTATCTTCTTAAGTAAAGACTCTTGAGAAGAATACATCTTTATGCCACCTAAAGTGCGATAAGTTAAGGTCTCTCAAATTAATGAGTTGCTCATAAGTCTTATCAACTAGCAAAGTGGTAGTACCAATAAAATGATTAATAATAGTATAAATAAGAGTACTAACATAATCAAAAAGAAATTCTTTAGATTTAGCCTTAATTGTGGAAAATATTTTTTGTTTTGCCTCCTTAGACAAATAAAAATCCTTCTAGCCTTTAAGTTACTTGGTAAATCTACTTGTAATTATTTTTGCATTCTCAAGGTCAAAATTACCCTTTGTTTTAGCAACAATTGAAAACATCATCATATAATGTAATAGTAAGAGAATTTGACATTTTATTTGACCTTTAAAATTCCATTCCACAATACTACTGCCATTATATTAAACATAGTTATAATCAACTTGTTCTTTTAATACAAGATCAACAAATGTTGGTCTTAGATAACATAATTTTGTATGAGCTTTATTAAAGGTCAATTTATTAATATCAAATGTTCCTTTGCATATGAAGGAGAAGGTTTATCCTTCAAAGGTTGCTATTCTAATAAGAAAATATTTTGTAATTGATTTGTATAATCTTCTATCTCACTTTCAAATTTAATATGTTCCCCATTTTGAAATTTATTTCTTCTGATTAAAAAGGTTTAAATGAAACCTTTTTTTTCAACTTTTGGTTTAACCAAAGGTTTGGGAATAACATCCCTATTTTGAGCTATTTCCTCAATCATTTGCTCAATTTGTATAAGCTAAGATCCAACAAATTGAAGATAAGGATTATTACTATAATTATCTTGCTATATAACAACATTAGTGGTTGCTTCAACCTTATAAGGTGAAGCAATAATCTCATTATCATTGATTTTAATAAAAAGATTTAAAGGTGGAGGATGAATGCTACTAAAACTTCTACCCATTTTTTTCAAATCTTCTTGATAAGCATTTTCAAGAGCTAGACACTTACTAGGGGCTGAAAAATCGAGAAAAAAATTTTCTTTGAAGCTTTTAAACTTTTTGAATAAATTAAGGCACTTTTCCTTTTCCTTTTCCTTTTCTTTTCATCAACAAACTCATTTGCACATCTTTGGTTCTCTAAATCCATTGAATTCCATCAAACAAACTTTGATTGATTTTGATTAGCCCTTTTTTTATACATATTGAAGGTTTGAAATATTAAATAATGAGACCTTTTTATTTCTACCTAACAAGGCTCCTTCCTTTGTTGCAAAGACTTATTTACCTAAAATGATGGTGAAATTCACTTTTTTGTTTGCACAAAACATTCTATTCATTAGAACAAGCACGTATGTACATCTTTGATATCCTAAATCCATTGAATTCCATCAATGGATTTAGAATATCAAACACTCTTTTTTTTCTCTAAATTGAATAAATTATGGCAAATTTTTCTTTTTTTCTTTTCTTTTTACAACAAGCTCTTTTGCACACCTTTGCTTCTCTAAATTAATTGAATTTTATCAAAGAAAAAAAAAGCCTACTTTGAACTTTATTGGCTTTTCTTATACATATTGAAGGTTTTAAATCCTAAATAATGAGACCTTCACTTCATTTCTAGCTAGCAAGGCTCTTTCCTTTGTTGCAATGAGTTATTTACCCAAAATGATGGTGAAATTCACTTTTTGTTTGCACAAAACATTCTATTCATTGGAACAAGCATTTATGTACATCTTCGATTTCTAGCTAACAAGGCTTCATCCTTCATTACAAAGACTTAGTTACCCAAAATGATGATGTTTTTTTTTTTGCCCAAAAAATTCAATTTTTTTTTGTTTTTTTGCCCAAAACATTCTATTCATTGGAGCATGCACGTATGTACATTTTTGATTGATGAATCCATTGAATTCCATCAAGAAAAATCAGTCTTTAATCTTGATTGGCTTTCTTTGTAGGTATTAAATGTTTAATTCCTAAAATAATGAGATTGTCTCTTCAATTTTGGATAACAAAAGGCATTAATCTTGATTTGCTTTCCTTACAAGAATTGAATGGTTTAATTCTTGAACAAAGAGACTACCTCTTCATTTTTTGTTAATAAGGCTTCTCTTTTTTGGTTGCAAGAAATTACACAAACTAATCTTGTGATTAACTTATGTGTCAACATCAAACATTGTATTTATTGCAAGAAGCTCATTTCTATATGTTTGGTATTTTAATTCAATTGAATTTTATCAAAAAAAAAAAAAAAAAACAACGTTTTGGTGGTTTTATTTAGCTTTTCTTAGACATTTTCAGTGTTTAAATTCAAGAATAATGGGATCATCTCTTCATTTCTAACTAACAAGGCTCCTTCCTTTGTTATATGGACTCAATTACACAAATTGATGGTGAAATTAATTTTATGTCTACACAAAACATTTTATGCATTGGAGTTAGTATGTCTTTAAGCTTTTTGGTACTTTGAATCCATTAGATTCCAACAAGTAAATAAGTCATTGATTTTGATTAGCTTTCCTGATATGTATTGAATGGTTTAATTCTCAAACAATGAGATAGTCTTTTTATTTTTTGATAACAAAAATTCTCTTTCATTTCAAAGGCTTATTTGCACAAAATGATCTTGTAATTAGCTTTTGTGATGACAATAAAAATCATATTCTTTTCAACAAGCTCATTTGTACAAATTTCATACTCTAAATCCATTGAATTCCATCAAAAATAGGTCTAATTGGTCTAGGTTACCTTTCCTTTGATGTATTAAGTGTTTCAATTCCTAAATAATGAGATTGTCTCTTCATCGCCAGCCAACAAAGCTCCTTCCTTTGTTGCAAAGACTTATTTACACAAAATGATAGTGAAATAAACTTTTGCATCAAGTCAAAGCATTAAATTCATTGGAACAAGCACGTTTGCATACCTTTAGTAATTTGAACCTATTGAATTCAATCAGGTAAATGAGTCATTGATCTTGATTAGCTTTCCTTACAAATATTGAATGGTTTAATTCTTAAATAATGAGATTGACTTGACATTTACCCATTCATACAAAATTATCTCATAATTAGCTTTTGTGTTGATAGGAAACATTATATTCTTTGCAACAAACTTGTTCGCACATCTTTGGTTCCATAAATCCATTGAATTCCATCAAATAAAGCTTTGATTGATGTCAACTAGCTTTTTATATACATATTGAAGGTTTGAAATTTTGAATAATCAAACCTTCTTCTTCTCATTTCTAACTATCAAGGTTCCTTCCTTCGTTGCAAAGACTCATTTACTCAAAATGATGATGAAATTCACTTTTGTGTCTGCATGAAAGATTTTATTCATTGGAACAAGCACATATGTACCTCTTCAATATGCTAAATCCATTAAATTACATGAAGCAAATGAGTCATTAATCTTGATTAGCTTTTTTTTATAGGTATTGAATGGTTTAATTCTTGAACAATGAGACTGTCTCTTCATTTTTTGATAACAAGACTTCTCTCTTGTTGCAAAGATTCATTCACACAAAATGTTCAACAAATTAACTTTTATGTCAATATTAAACATTATATTCCTTTTAAGAAGCTCCTTTATACAACTTTGGTACTTTAAACCTATTGTATTCCTTGAAACAGTGATTAGTCTGATCTTGATTAGCCTTTCTTATAGCTATTTGATATTGCAATTCTTGACTAATAAGATTTTCCCTTCATTTCTAGCTAACAAGGCTCTTTCCTTCATTGCAAGGGCTCATTTACATAAAATTAAGAACTCTCTATTGATGAAGGCCTTAAAAAAAGTCATTATTGACTATTTTCTTATTTGATAATGATTCAAATAAAAAAAAATGTAGAATTAGACATTCTAGAAGATCACTCTTCTAATTTCAAGTTAAGGAGAATGTGGTTGTTATAAGTTCTTAATGAAAAGTAAAGGCTTCTTAGTTTAAATAAAAGAAGATACTTCTAATAGTCTTAAAATAATGATTTGTAGGGTAAAAGGATATATTTCTAATTCTACTTCTAAAGAACCCTTTATACAAGAGCTTAACTCAAGAATTTTTATAGGGTACCACTTTATGAGTAAGAGGACTATGCTACAAGGTCCTATGTCCTCATTAAAGTCAATTATTTCACTAGCTAAGGATGCTTCTAGTTCATTAAGTCAAAATAGCAAGGAATTAGATCCTTTATCAAATGACACTTATAAGTGACAACTAAATAAGGAATAAAAAAGCTTACATATTCTTTTATTCCAAAGTTTATATATATTTCTTGCGTCCAATAGAACTCAACTATGATCAACTTCTACCTTATGAGGTTGCAAGATTCTATTTAAAAGATAACATGTATCCTTATACCACTATGAAAGATTACTATTATTATTAGTAGATTCCTTTTAAGACAAGACTAGTGATCATTAAACCAATTGAACGAGGCATTAGTTATTGATCTACCAAATATTGGGCGTATAAAAAATTTAAAATCCAAAGGATCATCTTTCTAGATAGA